>PVIY010006047.1:0-90156 GCA_004026745.1 Myrmecophaga tridactyla | reverse complement strand
GAGGCCCCATTCCTGCTTCGGCTGGTGAGCCTCTCCTGTGGAGTTCATCCAGACCCTCCATCGGAGTCGTCGGCTTCGCAGCCTGCCCTGTGGATTTTGGACTCTGCATTCTTGCGGTCACATGAGATACTTTTATAAATTTTATATTTGCAAGTGTTCCCTGTTGATTCTGTTTCTCTAGAGAACCCTAACTAATACACAGCCCTTGGAGCTCAGGCCCAGATATTTGGAGATGCAGAAAGAAATCACACCAGGGAAAGCCGTTTGAACCCAGAAGCCAGGATGGAAGCCAGGCAGATGTCCACCATGTGCCTTCCCATGTGACAAGAAAGCCAGAGGAAAGCCAGCTGCCTTTCCTCTGAAGAACTATAAATTTGTAATTAAATAAATCCCCTTATTAAAAGCCAATCCATCTCTGTTGTGTTGCATTCTGGCAGCTTTAGGAAACTAAAACAAGATGGAAGCAGTTTTGTAAAAGAAGGAGTTAGAAAAGCAGGATATGCTATTGTTTCCCTGCCAGAAATCTTAGAGGCAAAGCCTCTATCTCCTGGGACTTCAGCCCATAAGACCAAGCTCATAGCCCTCACTAAAGGTTTAATATAGCAGCTGGAAAGAAGGTTAATCTTTTTTTTTTTGTATGTTGTATGGTGGGGTTATATTTCATTATTTTTCCATGTGAGTATTCCATTGTTGCAGTACCATTTGTTGGATTTTTGTTTTTTTTTGTTTGTTTTGTTTATTTGTTTTTTTTGCGGGAAGTACATGGACCAGGAATCAAACCCACGTCTCCAGCATGGCAGATGAGAATTCTACCACTGAACTATCCTTGCACCCCCCAGAAGGTTAATCTTTATACTGACTCTAGTATGCCTTTCTTGTGTTGCATGCTTACTCAGCTATCTGGAGGAAGAGGACAGCTCACTAATGATAAATACTCTATCAAGCACAGACAGGAAATTCTCAACCTTCTGTAAACTGTATTGCTCCCCCAAGATATTGTAGTAATTCACTATCTAGGGCACCAAAAGTCTGACTCTGTGATGGTTAAAGGAAATGACAAAGCAGAGAGAGCCACTAAAGTGGCTTTTAAGAACATAATCTCTGTGCTAGCATTAGTCCCTTATCTCTCGCTCTCTCCCTCTATTACTCCTGTTTACATCCAGGAGGAAGAAAAACTAGCAAAAGTGTCAGGGTATACATGTGAGCCAAATGGATGGTTTGCTAAAGAAAGAAAAATTTCCTGCCTAGTGAAATTCAGTGGAAAGTTCTCCAAGGTCTCCAGCAAGCTACCCATCTAGACAGAGATACTCTCACCACTTTAGCATGAAAAATACTTGAGGGGAAAATTTTAACCAAAACCATTTAAAAAGTTACTTGAAGTTGTGCTTTGTGTGTCATTAATAACCCAAATTCTAGCAATCTTGCCCAGCCACCAGTCCTAACACCTCCAGTTCAGCAGCAAGGAACATACCCAGGAGAAACCTAGCAAGTCAACTTCACCCATATGTCACTTTGACAAGGATTCAAATACCCAGTAGTCTTTGTAGATGCCTTTACAGGGTGGGTAAAAGCCTTTCCTACTCAAACAGAAACATCTAACACAGTTTCTAAGTTACTTCTTAAATATATTATTCCTAGATTTGGGTTGCCTGTTTCCATGGGCCCAAGCAAATTCTTAGTTAATGACAGAAAGCATAGGGTCATAAAAATTGATAAACATCTGCTCAAAGACAAATAAATTGTAGGTCCGTGACAGCAAACCACAAATTCCAAAAGCTATCTCCTCCTAGAACAAAGAACATACCTAGTGTTCAAAGGACACTGTGGCAATCTGCACAAAGACACCTGGTGCTCAATGGTTACTGTGGAAACTTGCCACCAACAAACCTTCTTGTAAAACAAGCTAACCCACTCCCACTCAGTGCATGTCCATCCTTTGGGCACATTCAAGCAAACCTCTTTAACCTATACTCTTTCTCTATAAAGAACTTTACTGCTTATTCCAACTGGCCTTCTTGTTTGTCTAAATTCTTTCAGCAACAGGACCCCTGAATGTAGAATGGGGCTCAGTTGGTATCATTGCCAGCAGGGCACTGGTTACAATATGAATATTAGATTTGTAACATACCTGAGAATAAGACTTTTTTTAGTAACATGGTGACTAAATATTTAGCAAATGTGTGTGTGTGTGTTTGTGTGTGTGTTCCCTTTGGATTAACTTTTCTCCAGAATCCATCTTTGGAAGGGAACAGAATGTAATTTCTGGTGCAAACACTTCAGTTCTATTGCTCTAGAAAACTATAAAAAGAAGCCAAGATGGCCTTGGAAAATATAGGAGGAGAGATGTTATATTTAGTGGTTTAAAGGCCACCTTGATCTTAAAAACAGATGGGGAAAAAAGAAATTATAAATGCTGCCAGTTCATGAAATATATAATCTACTTTAGTATGAACTTCTGCCAAGATCCCTTTGGAAAAGAACAGGTTGAATGAATAAAGGTACAAATGGAAGATATGAAAACATAGAGATCTGTGTTATGAGCCTTTTCTCTAATAGCAGGAGTGTGGATATGCTCCCCTGTATCACCTTCTGGTTCAGTCAAATCCTCTACCATTTTTATAAACTTTGTTTCACTATGTATATGTGAACATTTGTCTAAGGCTTTTATGTCTCTTAATTGTAGATTGCATTTACCAGCCTCCCCTGCAGCTAGGTTAGGCCATCAAGTTCTCTCCAATAGAATGGGAGCAGAGCCCCTTCCAGGACTTTCCCATAGAACCTCCACACCTACTTGCCCAACCGTTTTCTGCCTCCAATGGGAAGGAATCATGACAGCCAAAGCAACCTGGAAACTACATGGTGAAGGTAGAAAGGCTACCTGCTGACTGAATATCCACTCTGGATTGTTGCACAAACATGAACTAACCCTCTCTTGTGTTTGATGCGTTACACGTTTGGGTTTATTTGTTCCAGTGTTTAGTCCACCTGATAACATTCTTGAGGGCAGTGTGTCCCCTACAATATGCAGCACAGTGTTCAGAATAGTAGGTAATTGTTGCATGAATGAGCCACTACATTATACCATGCATAAAAGCTCTCTGAGCAGATGTAATTATTACAGAAGGCTAAACTGTAAAAGCCCCCCATTTACACATAATTTTGTTCATTTCAATTATAATTGATTTTCAGGTATCAACCCCCTACCAAGTGCTATGTTCTATGCTAATTAATGTTTTACTAACACACAAAAAAAATCCTAATGAGGCAGAAAAGAGTACCTCCATTTAACAGATGAGGAAATTGACGTTCAGAGAGTTAAGCCACTTTTCCAAGACCACAGAGCTCCTAAATAGCTGAGCTAGGATTAAAATTCAAGCCTGTCTGATTTCAAAACACTTTCTAATACATCATGCTTCCTTAAAGATGTATTTGGTTTAATACACCATGTTTGTTGCTTTTAGCCTTGGAGAAATTGAGTTTTATGATAAAATGTAAAAGTTAATTCATAGATTTAATTTTAAAATGTTCTCTGAATTTTTCTTCTTAGTTGTTTGGATTTGGAATCATGTGATAAAATATCATTCAGAGAAAATATAACCACTTGGAATATAGAAAATACTTCAGCGAAGCTATGCCATATAGGTTATGTAGTCTTAGCCACTTAATAGAACCATTTAATTAGTCTGGTATATGACATTATGATGTTTTTCATACTATTTAATTGATTTTAAAAATTAGAAACTAAATGTAGTAGAATTTCAGATGGAAACCTTGGTGATTGAATTTGAGAAATCATGGCTAGATGATTTTCTGGTTTAGGATCAGCAAGCAACCAAAAATAATTTTCTCTTTTAATCCTTTATTTTTTGAAAATATTTCATAATTCAGAAATAGCTTCTGGTGCAGTGGTATCCAAAACAAGATAAGTGCACTGTAGGGTTTTTTAAGAGGAACACTGGGGCTGTGGGTAGAATATAAGAATGCTTATTTTCGTATTTACTTTTTTAAAAATTAATCTGTGTTTTACAATAGTATCCTCACTTGGTCTGTTTGACAACAGAGGTTTACATGTTTATAATATTTATGAAGCATCTCGGGACAATTATGTGGATGGGTGTACAGTGAAGCACTCATTTATTAGCTAACTTTTAACATATTGTGAGATATTACAATTTGCATGTTCCCAGTTATATTTGCTAATCACACTATCTATTATTTTTAAATAGTCTAATCCTCACAAAATGGCTCTAAAAGATTCCTGCAAAGAGCATTAAAGATAGAACTAATGTGAGCATGAATGGATAAGAAATCAGTACCATTCTTTGTTGGTCACATTATTGGGTTAAATAGAAAACAAAACAAAGACAAATGCCAAAACCATGATGATGAGATCAGACCTGCTAAACCATTGGCCAAGAAAATTCAAAATTAACAAGAAGATGTTGGAATATGAATTTGTATTCACTACAGTAAAAGTAAACTCTATCCTACATATGTTGTCCCTTAAGATATTAGCTAATTATAGCACTGCTTGCATATATTTATAAATATATACCTACTGAGGGTACATGTTCAAAAATAGAAATGACACAGAATGGGGTATATTATCTAAAATGTTGGAGACCATTGTTCTTAGCAGAGTCGTTATCTTACTATACTGGTGATATGTGCTTACATTTGTGTTTTCTAGAGGTGAATTTCCTTTAGAGGAAAGGAGCTAGTCTTATTCATATTTGTTTCTAGAGTATGTAGAGTATGTAGAGTATGGTGGGTGCTCAATTAATATCTGATGGAAGGAATAAAAACATATAACCAACATTAAAAGGCTGCAATAAGACCACCTGAGTTCTATTCACAAATGGACAATTTTTGGTGATTTGACACTGAAAAACACTTTCATCAAAAACACATGAACTCATCTAGAAGACTAAATCATCTAAAAATTAGTTAATACTTCCCGTTCTACCTGTCCTAATGGTTTCTTATGAAAGTTAATGAAAAAATAAATTGCAAAGCCTTGTACAACTCTGACATTTTTGAAATTTAGTAGCATGAAAAACCAAGAAAAGAAAATGACTAAGTTGAACAATGTCAGTGATATCCTGGACATTAAAATAAATGTCATCAACATGGTGACATAAGACAACCCATGAAAAAGCCTCCCCAGAGATTCAGTGAATAAAAGAATAAGTCCCACTTCTTATAACCCTGGAGGATAGGAGAGACTGGAGAAGGACTCCACAAACACTGAATCAAAGAAAACAGAAAGTATCAGGTAGAAAACGTCCATCCAGTACCAGCTGGACAAACCACTCTCCCTCACTCAGTCCTCTGGAGCTTGCAGAGTTGCTCAGAGGCAGGAGACAGGATCCCTTCCACCTCTTCCAGGGACAGCAGCAATAAAACCCTATATATCCAGGCAAGGGACACAAGTCCAAAGACAGGGCAGCACACAAACTGCTGGGCGTTGAATACAAAAGGCCCCCAGGATGAAAAAAAGGAGAGAGACAATGCAGTAAAACTGCATCTGGAAAGTGCTTCACTCACTCAGTCCAGTTTGTATTGACTGGACCACCTAAACACAAAACACACTTTTCTGGAGTGACACACATTTCAGGATTGACACAATCGGGCTCCCTGTAATACCCTACTGGAAAATAAATCAGAGGAAGAAAAGTCTCACAAAGAAATAAAAGGTGGGGGTTAAATTGAATGTCTGCAGGACAGGAGGGTCCCAGAATTGAAAAGCTAAGGAAAACAATGCACTGAATGAGGGAGAAAATTTTAAAAAATCATAGGAGCTTGAGAAACTTCTATACAGAAGCAAGCAGAATGGATCAAGATTTCTGGAGAAAGAACTAAGAAAAGGAAATTTTTTCTTGGAGGCAAAACAATTACACAGAAATTGCAATCTTTAAAAGTGTACCACATATCCAGGGCAAGAATCAGATGAAGAAGAGATGAGAAGAACTTGTCACTTAAACATGGGTCATCTAAAGGTATAGAATAAGTTAGACCAAGCATCAAAGAAGAGCTGTAACACAAAGCCAATCAACAATAAAACCTTAGCGAGAGAGAAAGACTAACCTTAAAAGTTAAATCATCAACATGGTCATGATTCTTATACATCAGCAAAAATCTGGAAGCCATACCAAGGAACAGGAATATATGACCCAGACCAAGGAAAAAATTAAAACTTAAAAGGAGACACAGAAGTTGAACCAACTAATTAAAGAAGTTCAAAAGAATTTCCTAAATCAATTCAAAGAGATAAAGGTAAACATCCGTAAAGTGATAAAAGATATTAAGAAGACAATGTGTGAGCATAAAGAAGAATTTCAAAGTATAAAAAGAAACATAGAAATTGTGGGGATTAAAGGCACAATAGTAGAGATTAAAAATACACATGAGGCATGCCACAGCATTTTGAACAGGCAGAAGAAAGAATCAGTGAAAAGAAGATAGGACAATCAAAATCTTACAGCCAGAAGAACAGATAAAGAAAATAATAGAAAATTTGAACAATGACTCAGGGATTTGCATAATAGCATGAAACACCCAAACATGTACATCATGGGTGTTCCAGAGGAGAAAAGAAGGAAAAGGGAGAAGAAAGAACACTTGATGAAATAATGGTAAAAAATTTTCTAACTCTTATGAAAGACATAGACAAACATGTCTTTCAGAAGAAGTGCAACATACTCCAAACAGAAGAGATGCTAATAGACTTACTCCAAGACACATACTAGTCAGAATGTCAAATGCCAAAGAAAAAGAGAGAATTCTGAAAGCAGCAAGAGAAAAATAATTCATCACATGCAATAGATCCTCAATAAGACTAAGTTACAATTTCTGATCAAAAACCATAGAGACGAGAAGGCATTGGTATGTGTTCTAGTTTGCTAGCTGCCAGAATGCAATATACCAGAAATAGAATGGCTTTTAAAAAGGGGAATTTAATAAGTTGCTAGTTTACAGTTCTAAGACCGAGAAAATGTCCCAATTACAGGAAGTCTATAGAAATGTCCAATCTAAGGCATCCAGGGAAAGATACCTTCATTCAAGAAGGCTGATGAAATTCAGGGTTTCTCTCTCAAGTGAGAAAGCACATGGCGAACACAGTCAGAGTTTCTCTCTCATTTGGAAAGGCACATGGTGAACACGGTCAGGGTTCCTCTGTCATCTGTAAAGGCACGTGACAAACACGGCATCATCTGCTAGCTTTCTCTCCTGACTTCCTGTTTCATGAAGCTCCCCGGGAGGCGTTTTCCTTCTTCACCTCCAAAGGTCGCTGGCTGGTGGACTCTGCTTCTCATGGCTATGTCGTTCTGCTCTGCTTTCTCTCAATCTCTTTCATTCTCCAAAACGTTTCCTCTTTTATAGGACTTCAGAAACTAATCGAGATATGTCGTTACCTAATCCAGCTTAACAACCACTCTTGAATAAATCACATCTCCAGGGAGATGATCTAATTAGTTTCAAACATACAATACTGTTTAGGGATTAGAAGAAACAGCTACCTTTACAAAATGGGATTTGGATTAAAACACGGCTTTTCTAGGATACATACGTCATTTCAAACCTGCACTGTATGATATATGGAAGGTACTGAAAAAAGAAAGCGACCAGTGAAAAATTCCTTATGCTGCAAAACTGTCCTTAAAAATGAGGGAGAATTTAAAATATTCACAGATAAATGAAAACAGAGACAGGTCATCAACAAGAGACCCACTGTACAATAATTACTAAAGGGAGTTAGACAGGTTGAAAGGAAAATACAGGATAGTGAGGTTTGGAGTAGTGTGAAGAATTAAACATTATCAGTAGAGGTAACTAAAAGGGCAAATGCAAAATCCAATAGTACTATACCCTCAAAATACAATCTACTCTTTAATTCTTGTAAGAGTTAGAGTACAATTGAACAAGAAAAAGGCATATTTCCTGAAAAAGGACATGCAAATTATAAAGGGATAAAGTGGGACAAAAACAATATAAAGAAGGAAAACAGAAGGATATGGGAGCAGAAAATGCACGTGCTACTGAAGCTAGTTGGTATGCTTTCAAATTAGTACATTATAGATGTAGGGAGTGTAATATAAAACTCCAGGATAAGCACAAATAATGCATTTTAAGCATATACAAAAACAGAAATGAGGAAGGGATCAGTCATATACATCACAAAAGATCAATGGTACAGAAAAGAAGGTTACAATAAAGGAAAAGTGAGAAAAAGGGGTATGGCAGAAGAAATACTGTCTTGACAGTATTAACACTGAATGTTAATGGATTCAACTCCTCAATAAAAAAAAAAAGGTGAAAGAATGGATTAAAAAAGAATGACCCAGGTGGGCAGTGGTGGCGCAATGGCAGAGTTCTCACTTGCCATGCCAGAAACCTAGGTTCGATTCCTGGTGCCTGCCCATGCCTACAAGAAAAAAAAAAAAAGAAAAAAGGAATTTGCTGCTATTCAGCACCCAGTCTTCATTAAAAGGAAAAAAAAAAAAACTAAGAGAAAAGAATGACCCAAATATATGTTCTTTACAAGAGACTCACCTTAGAACCAGAGACACAAATAGGTTGAAAGTGAAAGGTTAGAATAAGATATACCAGAGAGTTCCAGGAAGATGGCAGAATAGGATAGGTTGAGTTCACCCCTGCTCCAAGGAACAGCTAAAGAAGTTACAGAAAAGTGACTGGGAGAGCACTTCCAGGGTGTAAGTGACCTGGGAGGGTCTTCCATACCACGTAGCAAGGCCCTGGCTGAAAAAGCAGACTTGAGACACAGTGAACTGGAGACTCTTCACCTAGTGCAAACAGCCTAACACACCCTTTGCCAAATGGATGCCTGGAGCCCTCAGGAGTGCACAAACAAGGATACAGGGGCAAGGAAGTAACCCAAGTCTTGTTCCTTGAAAGTGCTACCCTCACATGCACTACCCTCGCTCCATGACCCAAGACTCCCCCTACACCCCATGCACTTGCACCACATTACCTGCCCCTTCACCACACTCCAAGCACCTCCACCCCAACCCTCCTCCCCATGTATACCCACCCCACACCCCTGCCCTGCCCATGCATTCAAGGCTGTCCCATACTGACCCACTTCTCCTGCACAAGTGCACAGTCTTGCCCTGCCCCTCCTGAGGCATGCATACTGGCATCCATCCCTCGGCCACCAACTACCCCTCCCTGTCCCCTGGAGGCAGTCACCTGTACATCGCAGGGTAAGCACTGACCTGTGCATCTGGGCCACACCTGACCCCAGTCCACACAGGTACAATCCTGAGTTCTGCGCACGCACACACCAAGGCTCTGCCCCCCAGACCCACGCACTAGCATGACCATATCCTCACTGCCATTCACCCATGTATCTGTGCACTGACCTCTTGACTCCTACACCCCACCTCCCCTGCCTCAGACTCGTGCACACACTTGCCTCACCCCATGGCAAAAGTGCCCTCCTCCCACAACTGGCAGGTACTTTCATGTACATATGAGTCACATAGATTTTCCCATGCACAAGTGTGCACCCCTACCCCACCTCCCTTGCACCTGTGCAGCGGGGCCAGGGACACACACACCCATCATCACCCACCCTAACACACATCCTGCTACCTCCGCAACATGCAACTCATCCCTACACACTCATGCATCTGCATCCCAGCCCCACTGAACCCTTCCACTTGTGCAAAGACACACCCCTGCCCTGCCCTCCCTGTGCCCTGACTTCTGTGCCCTATACCCCACACCCTGATACCCATGACACACACACTCCACATGCCCAACCACATCCTGCTCACATGCCAGCCCCAGCGCATCCATACAGCCACCTCCCACCTGCCTCCTGCCATGCTCTACCTCTGCATCCCACATACCACACCCTGTTACTGTGCTCCAAGGTCTGCCTGAGTGCACCTTGCTCCTACAGTCCCCCCCTACACCTCCACAACCCCACAACCTGCACCTCAAGCTCACAGGAACCAGTGTAGCATCCCAAATCTGTGCATATACCTGGAACCTGTCATCACACTGTTGTGCTCCTCTCCATGCCCCATATCCTGCTCCACACCTGTCCCACAAATACAGAGCTTTAGATTACTGAAGGAAATCAACTTCTAAAGTAACCCCATCAAGATATTTACATGCTTCAAAGAAAACAGATCATTAACTATATGAACATGCAGATAGATATATCCCAGACTAATGGCCAAATTATAACACCAGAGGAGACACAGATTTTGGAACAACTAATCAAAGATGTTCATATAACTCTACTAAATAAAATTGGTGGGATGGATAATGACATAAAGGAGATCAAGAAGACACCAGAAGAGTGTGATGAGGAATTTAAAAGAATAAATAGAAAAATAGCAGATATCACAGAGATTAGAGATGCTATAAAACAAATAAAAAATATACTAGAAAAACAACAGCAGATTTGAAGAGGCAGAAGAAAGAATAAGCATACCAGAGGATGGGGCAACTGATTTTGAGCATGCAAAAGAGCAAATAACAAAAAAGACTGACAATTTTGAATTGGATCTCAGGGAAATGATGGACAGAACAAAGCATGCAAATATAAGAATCATTGGTGACCTAGAGGAGAAGAGAAGAATAAAAGGCTAGGAGGACTAGTTTAGGATATATTGGGGAAAATCTTCCCAACCTTTATAAAAGAACTAAATATGTAAATCAAAGAAGCCCAATGAACTCCAAATAGAACAAATCCAAACAGGCCTACCCCAACACACATACCAATCAGTCTGTCAAATGTTGAAGAGAAGCAGAAAATCTTGAAAGTGGCAAGAAAAAAACCCAAACTACTATACAACAGAAACCACATAGACTGAGTCCAGACTACTCAACTGGCACTATAGAGGCAAGAAGGCAGTATGGTATGATATACTTATGATCCTGAAAGAGAAAAATTTCCACCCAAGAATTCTGTACCCAGCCAAATTGCCCTTCAAAACTAAGGGAGAGATTAAAATTTTCAGACAAAGCCTGAGAGAATATGTCCATAAAAGACCAGCTTTACAAGAAATACTAAAGGGAGTTCTACTGGCTGAAAAATAAAATCAGGAGACAGAGGTCTAGAGGAGGGCACAGAATTGAAGAGTACCAGTAAGGGTAGCTTAAAGGATAAAAAGAGAAAGAGGGGAAAGTATATAGATTTGAAAAGTAAAATCCAAAGGATAAGATGGTGGATTCAAGAAATGAATGTCTTTACAGTAATAATTTTGAATGTTAGCAGACTAAACTTAACAATTAAAAGATACACTTTGGCAGAATGAATTAAGAAATATACTCCAGCTTTATGCTTCTTACAAAGAGTCATCTTAGACACAAGTATACAAACAGACTGAAAATGCAAGGATGAGAAAAGATGTTCCATGCAAGCTGTAACCAAAAGAAAGCAGGAGTAACTATACTAATATCAGACAAAATAGATTTTAAACATAAAGACATCATAAGAGGCAATGAAGGACACTATATATATATATATTAATTTTTAATTAATTTTTAAATTAAAAAATATGACAAGATAGAAACAAACATTCTTAACATATGATCATTCTGTTCTATATATATAATCAGTAACTCACAATATCATCACATAGTTGCATATTCATCATCATGATCATTTCTTAGAACATTTGCATCAATTCAGAAAAAGAAATAAAAAGACAACAGAAAAAGAAATAAAACAAAAACAGGAAAAAAATTATACATACCATACCCCTTACCCCTCCCTTTCATTGATCACTAGCATTTCAAACTAAATTTATTTTAACATTTGTTCCCCCTATTATTTATTTTTATTCCCATATGTTCTACTCATCTGTTGACAAGGTAGATAAAGGAGAATCAGACACAAGGTTTTCATAATCACACAGTCACATTGTGAAAGCTATATCATTATACAGTCATCATCAAGAAACATGGCTACTGGAACACAGCTCTACATTTTCAGGAAGTTCCCTCCAGCCTTTCCATTACATCTTGAATAACAAGGTGATATCTACTTAATGCATAAGAATCATCTCCAGGTTAACCTTTTGACTCTGTTTGGAATCTCTCAGCCATTGACACTTTGTCTCATTTCACTCTTCCCCCTTTTGGTCAAGAAGGTTTTCTCAAACCCTTGATGCTGAGTCTCAGCTCATTTTAGGATTTCTGTCCCATGTTGCAGGAAGGTCCACACCCCTGGGAGTCATGTCCCACATAGACAGGGGGAGGGTGATGAGTTTCCTTGTTGTGTTGGCTGGAGAGAGAGGCCACATCTGAGTAACAAAAGAGGTTCTCTTGGGGGTGACTCTTAGGCCTAATTTTAAGCAGGCTTGACCTATCCTTTGTGGGGTTAAGTTTCATATGAACAAACCCCAAGACTGGGGGCTCAACCTATAGCTTTGGTCATCCACGCTGCTTGTGAGAATATCAAGAATTCAACTTGAGGAGGTTGAATTTTCCCCCATTCTCACCATTCCCCGAAGAGGACACTATATATTAGCAAAAGTGCCAATTCGCTAAGAAGAAATAATGATTATAAATGTCTGTGATCCCCATTAGGGAGATCCAAAGTACATGAGACAGACATTGGCAAAACTGAAGGGAACAATAGATATTTCAACAACAATAGTAGGAGAACTCAAAACACTACTATCCTCTATAGATAGAACAACCAGAGAGAAGATCAACAAGGGCATAGAGAACTTAAACAATTTGATAAATGAATTAGACCTACCAGACATATATAGGTCATTACACTCCAAAACACCAAGATATACATTCTTCTATAGTGCTGATGAAAGTTTCTCCAGAATAGATCATATGTTAGGGCACTAAACAGGTCTTTATAAATTTCAAAACATTGAAATTATTCAAAGCACTTTTTCTGATCACAATGGAATAGAGCTGGAAATCAATAACCACCAAAAAAAAAAGAGAACTTTCAAAAATATATGGAGATTAAACTCTTCAACAATGAGAGGGTCAAAGAAGAAATTGCCAGAGAAATCAGTAGCTATTTAAAGACTAATGAAAATAAGAACACAACATATCAAAACTGATGGACTGTGGCAAAGGCTGTGCTGACAGGGAAATTCATTGCCTTAAATGCCTATATTAAAAAACAAGAAAGAGCAAAAATCGAGGACATAACTACTCACCTGGAGGAACTTGAGAAAGAATAGCAAACTAACCCCAAAGCAAATAGAAGAAGAAAAATAACAAAAATAACAAAAATTAAAAAAGAATGGAAGAACAAAAGAACAATAGATATAATCAATAAAACCAAAATTATTTGAGAAAATCAATAAAATTAATGGGCCGTAGCAAGGCTGACAAAGAAAAAAAAGAGAGGATGTAAATAAACAAAATCACAAATGAGAGAAGGGTCATCACCACAGACACGGAAGAAATAAAAGAAAACATAAAAGGATACTATGAACAGCTATATGCCAACAAACTAGACAACTGAGATGAGATGGACAAATTTCTGGAAACACACAAAGAAGCTATATTGGCTCAGGAAGAAATAGAAGATCTCAACAAACCATTCACAAGTAAAGAGATTCAATCAGTCATCAAAAATCTTCCTACAAAGAAAACCCCAGGGCCAGATGACATCCAGGGGAATTTTAGCAAACATTCCAAAAGGAACTAATATCAACCCTGCTCAAACTTATTCAAAAAAATTGAGGAAAAAAAGAACACTACTTAGCCCATTTTATGAAGCTTATATCACATTTTCTTAAAAACTTTTCCAATTGTATAGTATAACATATATACAAAGCAAAGAAATAAAAAAGCAATAGTTATCAAAGTACTCTTCAAAAAGTGGTTACAGGATAGATCCCAGAGTTTGTCACGGGCTACCACATGATCACTTTAGATTCTTCCTTCTAGCTGCTCTAGAATACAGGAGGCTAGAGGGCTTAAATACTTTTTTTATCATCACAATCAACTTTTTTTTTCCTTCTTTTTTGTGAACAATAACATATATACAAAAAAAGCGATAAATTTCAAAGCACAGCACCACAATTAGTTGTAGAACATATTTCAGACTGTGACATGGGTTACAATCTCACAATTTGAGGTTTTTACTTCTAGCTGCCCTAAATTACTGGAGAGTAAAAGAGATATCAATTTAACGATTCAACATTCATATTTATTTGTTAAGTCCTATCTTCTATGTACAATTCCACCATCACCTTTGATCTTTCCATACCTCTCTTTAGGGTTGTTTGGGCTGGCAATTCTAAATTTTTGCTATTGGAAGGGTCTGTCACTAATATGCGTTATGGACATGGAACTATCTGATGTTCTGGAGAGGCTGAGCTACATTTCAGGTCTTATATGGACCAGGGACCAGAGGTTGTAGGTTTCTGGAAAGTTACTGTAGTACCTGGAGCCCTTGTGGAATCTTACAAATTGCCCTAGGAGTTCTTTAGGATTGGCTGGAATGATCCTGGTTGGGGGTTGGCAGGTTATGATAGGTAGCAAGGTCTACCTGAAGCTTGCATAAGAGCCACCTCCAGAGTAGCCTCTCGACTCTATTTGAACTCTCTCGGCCATGATATTTTTCTCCCTTTTGGTCAGGATGTAATTGTTGATCCCATGGTGTCAGGTCTGGATTTATCTGCACGGATGTCATGTCCCAAATAGGGGGAAGGGCAATGATTTCACTTGCAGAGTTAGGCTCAGAGAGACTGAGGCCACATTTAAGCAACAAGAGAGCTCCTCCAGAAGTAACTCTTAGGCATGCCTATAGGTAGTCTAAAGTTCTCCACTACCTACATAAGCTTCACCAGAGTAAGCCTTATGATCAAGGGCATGGCCTTATTGATTTGGGTATCACTAAAGTTTGACACAGTATCAGGGGATTTCTTGATGGTAAGGTTTAAAAGCTCCATATTCTTTCTCACATCCTTCAGGGAACTTTGCCAATACTTTTTGATTTTCTGCTTAATATACTCTAGGATGTTTCCAGGAATTACAATAATCTATACAGGATTAAAAGACCTCATTCTTATTCTGTGCTTCCTGTGTTTCAGTTGTTCAAATGAGCTATACAGATAGGTTGAATTAGATTATGCACTACAGAAGATTTCAGTTCCAGATCAAATAAACCTTTCTTCCATTGGTCTCAAAGAGTATATGTGGTTCTAAAATATAGATGCTGTCTTCCTTACCCCTATGTTCTGAATTGCTTTAACCCCAACCTGTTCAGCTTCATTCTTATCTCTAAATATCAGGTTATATATATATAAAACAGCCTCTCAAAGTCCAGAAATAAAAATCACCATTCTGGACTTAATGTGCCTGCTCTAAAAGCTTACAATCTAGGCCCCTGTTTTTTTAATAAGCATTTTCTAAAGGTGACCATACCATTGTTGTTTTTTTTGTTTGTTTGTTTCTGGCTTATTTTGTTTCACCAAATGTCCCACATGTTCATTCACATCATTGCATGCCTCATGACATTGTTACTTTTTGTAGCAGCACAACCTTCGTTCATAAGTATACACCACTGTTCACCAATCTACTTCTTCACCAGTGCATCCTTCAGCCACCTGCATTCATCGGGCATCATGTAGAAAGCTCAAAGTGCACAGTCCATCAATATTCTCAATTTTAGATAATTTCATTGTTCCCAAGAAACAGAAAACCAATAAACACCCCTCACCAAATAGGAAATCTAAACCTCTCCTTAACTCTTGTTCCTCACCCCATTATTTACCTCTGTTGTTGCTGTGATAGTGCTGATAGTTTCCTTTTGAACATAGCTCATAGCATGCAATAGCAGTTTTCTCCCTGTACCCTGGACTTAAACACTCTTTATATAAGAATTACATCTTTGAAGTATTTCTTATGAGAGCTCATTCATATTTCCAGTGCAAATCTGTGGGACACTTAGGTCTATACAACCCCTTTCAATCTTGATCATCTTGAATATGGTAATATTACTTCTAGACCCACTAGAGAATCATCTTCACCCCTATCCCTTACATTGGAGTTCGAGCTCATTAGCTAATGGTTTACCCATCTCTAGCTTCTATGTATCTCTAAGTCCCCTATATTCTGTATTATAAGTCTCTGATTGTACCTTTATGCTGGTCATAAAAGTGGAATCATACAGTATCTATCCTTCGTGTCTGGCTAATTTCACTCAGCATTATGTTCTCAAGGTTCATCCATCTTGTCATGTACTTCAGGACATCATTTTGTCTTACTGCTGCATAATATTCCATCATATGTATATCCCACATTTTGGTGATCCACTCATCTGTTGATGGGCATTTGTTTCCATCTTTTGGCGATTGTGAATAATGTTGCTATGAACATCGGTGTGCAAATGTCTGTTTGTATCGTTGCTTTCAGCTGTTCTGGGTATATACCATGAACTGCTATTGCCTATTATTATTGTTGAAACATCTGTTGCTCCCTTCAGTTTTGCAAATTTCTGCCTCATGTACTTTGGAGCTCCTTGATTGGGAGCATAAACATTTATGATTGTTATACCTTCTTGGTGAATTGACCCTCCAATTAGTATATAGTCTCCTTCTTTGTCTCTTATGATGTCTTTACATTTAAAGTCTATTTTTCCTGATATTAGCGTAGCTACTCCTGCTTTCTTTTGGAAAGAAAACTTTACTTAAAATAAGTGGGATAGCAAATGACATTTCTTGGTTTCTTGATTCCACCATCTTATATTTTTTATATTTTTTTTGTCAGATCTATGTATCTGTGGGCGCAGTTGCATGGAAAATCCTTTTCCACCATTTGACTTTCAATCTATTTGTATCCTTGTGTCTAAGATGAGTCTCTTGTAAACAGCATATAGCTGGATTATGTTTCTTAATCCAATGTGCCAATCTGTATCTTTTAATTGGTAGATTTAGTCCGTTAACATTCAAAGATATTACTGAAAAGGTGTTTCTTGATTCCACCATCTTATATTTTTTATTTTATTTGTCAGATCTATGTATTCATTTGCCTCTTTCTCTTTGTATTGTTTAAATTACCCTTAGTGGTACTCTTCAATTCTGTGCCCTCCTCCAGACCTCCCTCTCCTGTCTTTTTTTTCAGCTGGCAGAACTCCTTTTAGTATTTCTCATAGGGCCAGTCTCTTGTTGACAAATTCTTTCAGGACTTCTTTGTCTGTGAAAACTTTATTCTCTCCCTCAATTTTGAAGGACAATTTGGCTGAGTACAGAATTCTTGGCTGGAAGTCTTTCTCTTTCAGGATCTTGAATATATCATACCATGGCCTTTTTGCCTCCAGGGTGCTAGTTTAGTAGTCTGAACTCAGTCTTATTTGATTTCCCTTGTATGTAGTAGATTGTTTTTACCTTGCTGCTTTCAGGATTTTTTGCTTCTCTTCAACATTTGACAGACCGATTAGTATGTGCCTTGAGGAAGGCCTATTTGGATTTATTCTGTTTGGAGTTCTTGGGGTTTCTTTGACTTGTATATTTCTGTCCTTTATGAGGGTTGGGAAGTTTTCCCCCATTATATCCTCAACTACTCTTCCTAGCCCTTTACTCCTCTCTTCTCCTTCTGGGACACCAATGATTCTTATATTTGCACACTTTGTTTTGTCTATCATTTCCCTGCGTTCCCCTTCAAGTTTTTCCATCTTTTTTGCCATTTGCTGTTTTGAGTCTTTGAAGACAATTATCTTGTCCTCTTTATCAGTTGTTCTTTCTTCTGTCTCTTCAAATCTGGTGTTGTGTGCCTCTAGTATGTTTCTTATTTGCTCAACAGAGTCTTTAATCTCTGTGATTTCTGCTGTTTTCTATTTATTCTTTCAGATTCCTCTTTGTGCTCTTCTACTGTCTTCTTGATCTCCTTTATGTCATTTGCTATCCCACTTATTTTAAGTAAAGTCATATGAACATCTTTGATTAGATGTTCTAATGCCTGTGTCTCCTCTGGTGTTTTAATTTGGTCATTAGGCAGGACTATATCTGTCTGCATTGTGATATGCTTGGTGATCTTCTGCTGTCTTCATCGCATATAAATATCTTGATTGATTTACTTTGGGAGTTGATTTCTTTCAGTAGTCTAAGGCCTTGTGATTGTGGGATGGTTGTATAGCAGGGAGCAGGGCACAGGGTGGAGCACTCGGTATGGTGATTTGTTTCAGGGCAGATATGGGCACAGGTTGGGGATATTACACTGATGCTTTTGAATGTGGGCACCCAGCAGCCAAGGAGGATGTAGCTGTGCAGGTGCGCCGGTCTGGGCTGGTCTAAGAAAGAATATGGAACTATCAGGGAATCCTCTGATACTGTGTTATACATCAGGGACCTCCAAATCCGTAGGCCAAGACCTTGATTCTGAGGCTTACTCTTGTGGAGCTTATGTAGGTAGTGAAGGAGCTTAGCCTACCTATAGGTATGCTTAAGTGTTACTTCTGGAGAACCTCTTTTGTTGCTCAGATGTGGCCTCACTCTCTCTAAGACCAACTCTGCAAATTAAATCATTACCCTCCCCCGTACATGGGACATGACATCTAAGGTGAAAATCTCCTTGTCTGCATGAGAGATGACTCCCAGGGATGAATCCAGCCCTGGCACCATGGGATCAACAATTCCATCCTGACCAAAAGGGGGAAAGAAGTGTAACTAATAAAGTTTCAGTGGTTGAGAGAGTTCAGATAAAGTTGAAAGGATAGTCCAGAGGTCACTCTTATCATGTTTCAGTTAGACATTGCTACCTATCATAACTTGCCAAACCTAACCAAAACCATACCAGCCAATCCTAGAGAGCACCTAGGGCAATATATATGATTCTACATATGTTCCATGCACTAGGGTAACTTCAGAAACCTATAACCTCCAGATGAGTCCCTGGGCCAAATAAGTCCTGAAGCCTAGAGGGGCCAGCCTCTCCAGAACATCAGCCAGTTCCATCTCCCTACACCATTTTATTGACAAGTCCTTCCAATATGAAAATGTTAGAATGGTCATAGCCCAAGTACTTCTGAAGAGTGGTATAGAAAGATCAAAGGTGATGGTGGAGTTATACAGAGAAGGTAGGGTTTAACAAATGAATATGACTGCTGAATAATTAAATTGATATTTCTTTTAGTCTCCAGTATCTTAGAGCAGTTAGAAGTAAAAACATAAAATTGTGGAATTGTAACCCATACCAAACTCTGAAATATGTTCCTCAACTAATTGTTGTTCTGTACTTAGAAATTTTTTGTATATATTGTTATTTTTCACAAAAAAGAAAAAAAAAGCCAATTGTGATGATAAAAAAAAATTCCTTCTAGCCTCCTGTATTCTGAGGCAGCAAGAAGGAAAATTTTGAGAGGATGGTATGGTAGGCCATGACAAACTTTATGATCTGTCCTGTAACTACTTGTTGAAGGGTGCTTTGGAAGCTGTTGGGTTTTTCTTTCTTTGCTTATTATATTATAGAATTTAAAAAATTAAAAAATTAACTCAAATTGGGCCAAACAACTAAATATAAGAAACAGTACCATAAAGCTCCTAGAAGATAAAAATAGATAATTGGGAACTCCTCAAAATCAGAAACTTTTGTGCCTCAAAAGACTTTGCCAAAAAGTTGAAGAGGCCGTCAACTCATTGGGAGAAAATGTTTGGAAATCACACGTTGAATAAAGTTTTGATATTCTTTATACATAAAGAAATCATTCAACTCAACAACAAAAGAACAAGCAGCCCAATTAAAAAGTGGGCTAAAGATATGAATATATTTTTCTAAAGAGCAAATACAGATGGTTAAAAAGCACATGAAGAGATGCTCATTCTCATTAGCTATAAGGGAAATGCAGATTAAGACTACAATGAGATACCACCTCACACTTATAAGAATGACTGCTATTAAATACACAGAAAACTACAAATGTTGGAGAATATGTGGAGAAATTGGGGCATTTATGCACTGCTACTGGGAATGTATAATGGTACAGCTGCTATGGGTGACAGTCCTGCAATTCCTCAGAAAACTAAATATTGAGTTGCAGCATGAACCAGAAATAACACTACTCAGTATATTCCCAGAAGAGCTGAAAGCAGTGACAGAGATTTGCACACCAATGCTCATAGCAGTACTATTCACAAGCACCAAAAGGTGGAAACAATCCAAGTGATCATCAACAGAGAAGTGGATTAACACAATGTGGTGTGTGTATATATATGATGGAATATTATGCAGCAGTAAGACAAAATGATGTCCAGAATCACATGACAGGATGGGTGAGCCTCCATGACATAATGCTGTGTGAAATAAGCAGAACACAAGAATAAATACTGTATGATTCAACTTTTATGACCATGGTAAGGGTAAATCAGTGGCTTATAATAGAATATAGTGGACCTAGAGATACACAGACGCTTGAGATCAGTGAACAGTTAGCTAGTGAGGTTTAATTTAACTGTAAGGGTATAGATAGAAGTGAAGGTGATTCTCTAGTAGATCTAGAAGTAATATTACCATATTGAAGCTGAACATGATTTAAAGGGGTTGTATAGACTCATGTGTCACACTGATTAACACTTCAAATATAAATAAGTTCTTGCATGAGCTAATGTAAAGCTATGAATCTTGTACAAAGTGTGTATGAGTTTGGGGTATAGGGGCAAAATGCTATTGAATGCCATGAGCTATGTTTAACAGAAAAACATCAACAGTATTGTGGCAATGCCAGGAATAAATAATGGGGGGAGAGACAAGATTTAGGAGGTGGTTTGGATTTTCTATTTGGTGAGGGTGTCTTTATTGCCTATCTTTCTCTTGGGAACAATGAAATTATCTGAAATTGAGAATGTGTATTAATTGTTGACTTTGGACATGATACGAGTCCCAGTAGATGGAGATGGCTGAAAGATGCACTAACTGAGAAGTAGATTGGTGAACGATGGTATACACATATGATTGAACGTACTGCAGCTACAAAAGGAACAAAGTTATGAGTCATGAAACAATGTGAATGAACCTGTGGGACATTTGGTGAGGCAAAATAAGCCAAAAAGAAAAGAGCAAATATCATAAGATCTCATTTAGAAAACACTTACAAGAAAACTGGGGCCTAGATTTTAAGCTCTATAGCAGTCACATTTAGTCTGGAGAAGTAATTGTTTTTTCTGAATTTTGGGGGGCTGTTTTATATATGTGTAACCTGGTATTTAGAGATAAGAATGAAGCCTACCAGGTCAAGGTTAAGGTAATTCACAATACAGGGTTAAGGAAGACATTGTCTGTATTTTAGGACTTCACCTACTCTTTGAAACCAAAGGAAGAAAGATTTATTTTGTCCAGAACCTAAATTTTCTGTAGCACAAAATCTAACTCAACCTATCTGGATAGATCATTTAAACAATCCAAACACAGGGAGCCCAGAATAAGAATGAGAGCCTTTAACCCTGTATAGCTTAATGTAATGCCTGGATACAGCTCAGAGTATATTAAGCAGATAATAAAAAAATATCGGGGGTGCATGGGTGGTTCACAGGTAGAATGCTCACCTTTCATGCGGGAGACCCAGGTTTGATTCCTGGACCATGCCCGCTCCCCCCCAAAAAAGTATTGGCAAAGTCCCTTGAGGAATGGGAGAAAAAATATAGAGCTATTAACTTTACCATTGGGGAAATCCCGGATATTATGTCAAACATTAGGGACACCCAAATCAATAGACCAAGGTCTTGGTCTTGAGGCTTGCTCTTGTGAAGCTCATGTATGTAGTAGAGCTTAGCCTACATATAGGAGTGCATAAGAATCATCTCTAGAGGACCTCTTTTGTTGCTCAGATGTGGCCTCTCTCTAAGACCAACTCTTTAGGGATGAAAGTCTCCCTGGCGGCATGGGAGATGACTCCCAGGGATAGCCTGGACTTGGCACTGTGGGATCAACAATGCCATCCTGACCAAGAGGGGGAAATGAAGTGTAACAAATAAGGTATCAGTGGCTGAGAGAGTTCAAATAGAGTTAAGAGACTACTCTGGATGTCACTCTTATGAAAGCTTCAGTTAGACATTGTTACCTATCACATCTTGCCAACCCCCGACCAAAAACATTCGTGCCAATCCTGAAGAATACATAGGGCATTATATAAGATTCTACAAAAGTTGCATGCACTAGGGTAACTTTCCAGGAACTTACAACCTCCAGATGGGTCCCTGGACCAGACATGTTCTGAGATGCAGAGAGACCAGCCTTTCGAGAACATCAACTAGCTCCATCCCACTATCCCATACTATTGACAGCCCCTTCCAACATGAAATAGTTAGAATGGGCATAGCCCAAATACCCCCTAAAGAGTGGGAGAAAGATCAAAGGTGATGGTGGAGTTATAACAGAGAAGATAGGATTTAACAAGTGAGTATGACTGCTGAATCATTATATTGATATTTATTTTAGCTTCCAGTACCTCAGATCAGCTAGAAGTAAAAACCTAAAATTGTGGAATTATAGCCCATACCAAATTCTGAAACCTGTTCTACATCTAACTGTTGTAATGTGCTTTTAAATGCATTGTTTTTTTGTATATATGCATGTTATTTTTTACAAAAAAGATAAAAGACAGAAGGAGGAGTATAACAGAGAAGAAAGGATTTAACAAATAGTATGACTACTAAATCATTATATAAGTATTTCTTTTAGTCTCCAGTATCTTGTAGTATCTAGAAGAAAAAATGAAAGATCATGGAATTGTTACCCATACCAAACTTTAAAATCTGTTCTCTAACTACCTGTTAAGATATAGTTGTAAATTTATTGTTTCTTGTATGTATATTATATTTCACAATAAAAAATGTTAAAATAAAGAATAAAATATTCCAGGCAAACAGTAAGTAAAAAGAACTGAGTTGGGTATACTAATATTGTACAAAGTAGATTTAAATCAAATGCTGTTATAAGAGACAAAAAAGCACAGTATATATTAATAAAAGGGCCACTCAACCAAGAAGAACTAACAATCATAACTATTTATGCACATAACCTTGGTGCATCAAAATACATGAGCCAAATTCTGGAAAAACTGAAGGGAAAAATAGATGTCTCAACAATTATAATTGAAGACTTCAATACAGCACTCTCATCAATAGATAGGCCATCTAAGGTAGAGGATCAATAAGGAACCCAAAACTTGAATAATAAATGAAATAGACTTTACAGACATGTACAGAACATTGCACCCCAAAACAGCAGGATATAAATTCTTAAGAGCACATGGATCATTCTCCAGGATAGAGAATGGGTCACAAAATAAGTCTTGGTAAATTTTAAAAGATTGAAAGTACACAAAGCATCTTCTCTGACCATAATGGAATGAAACAGAAAATCAGTAACAGGCAGAGAACTGGCAAATCCACAAATATACGGACATTAAACAACACATTTTTAATCAGTGGATCAAAAACAAAGTTTTTTTTTGTGTGTGTGAACATCTTGAGACAAATGAAAATAAGAGCACATTATATTAAAACCTATGGGATGCAGCCAATACAGAGCTGAGAGGAAAGTTTATACCCCTAAATGTTGACATTTAAAAAGATGAAAGAACTGAAATCAAAGACCTAACTGCACACCTGAAGTAACTAAAAGAACCAAAAAAACAAAAACAGCAAAGTAACCCCAAAGCAAGCAGAAGGAAATAAATAATAACAATTAGAGTAGAAATAAATGAAATTGAGACTAAAACAATAAGCAGAATTAATAAAACCAAGTTTTGGTTATTTGAAAGATCAATTAAATTGAGAAAACTTTAGCTAGACTGACAAAAAAAGAGAGAAAACACAAATAAAATCAGAATTGGAAGTGGGAATATTACTTCGGACCCCACAGAAATAAAAAAATCATAAGATGACATTATAAACAACTGTATGCCAACAAACTAATCAATCTAGATGAAATGGACAAATTCCTAGAAACACATTGTGCTGGTTTGAAACTGTTATGTACCCCAGAAAAGCCATGTTCTTTAACTCTGATTCAATATTGTTGGCTGGGGTATCTTTTTACTTAAGTTGTTTCCATGGAGATGTGACCCACCCAAGTGGATGGGAATTTTTCATTAGGTGGTTTCCATGGAGATGTGTCTTCACCCATTCAAGGTGGGGTTGCTTACTAGAGTCCTTTAAGAGGGAACAATTTTGGAAAAAGCTTTAGAGCTGACATAGTTAGAGACCTTTGGAGATGCAGAAAGAAAACGCCCTCAGGGAAGCCTTTTGAAGAAGCCAGTAGATAAAGCTAGCAGGTGTCACCATGTGCCTTCTCAACTGACCGAGGTGTTATGGACCTATCAACCTTTCTTGAGCTAAGGTATCTTTATCTGGATGCCTTACTGTGGACATTTTTATAGCCTTAGAACTGTAAACTTGCAACTTAATAAATTCCTTTTTAAAAGCCATTCTATTTATAGTATATTGCAATCTTGAAGCTTTAACAAACTAAAACACACATGAACAATTTACACTGACTTTAGAAAAAATAGAGAACCTCACAAGACCAATTCAAGTAAAGAGATTGAATCAGTCATCAAGAACCTCCCAACAAAGAAAACCTAAGATGAAATGTCTTTACAGGTAAACTGTACCAATCATTCCAAGAGGAATAAATGCCAATCCTTCTTAAACTCTTCCAAAAAATTAAAGAGGAGGGAACACTACCTAACTGATTCTATGAAGCCACCATCAACCTAATATCTAAGCCAGATAAAGATGCCACAAGAAAAGAAAATGACAGACCAATTTCTCTTATGAATATATATCCAACAATTCTCAACAAAATACTTGCAAATAAAATCCAACAGTATATTAAAGAACTATACACCATGATCAAATTAGATTTATCCCAGGTATGTAAGGGTGATTAAACATAACAAATGATATCAACAGAACGAAGAGAAAAAAAACTACATGCCCATCTCCATTAATGCAGGAAATATTCTTGAAAAATAAATCCAATATCCTTTCTCAATCAAAGCACTTAGAAAATTAGGAATTGAAGGAAACTTGCTTAACATGATAAAGGGCATATATGAAAAACCTACAGCTATCATCATACTCAATGGCGAAATATTGGAAGCCTTCCCTCTGAGATCTTGAAAAGACAATGATGCCCACAGTTTTCACTGTTATTCAATATTGTACTAGAAGTCCTAGTCAGAGCAATTAGGAAGAAAAAGAAATAAAAGGCATCCAAATTGGAAAGGAAGAAGTTTAAATTTCACTATTTGTAGATGACATGATCCTACATATTGAAAGTCCTGAAAAATCGACCAGAAATTTACAAATTCAGCAGAGTGGTGGGGTGTAAGATCAATATGCAAAAATCCGTAGTGTCTCTATATACTAGTAATGAGCAATCTGAGGACGGAATCAAGAAAACAATGCCATTTGCAATAGCAGCTAAAATAATAAAATATCTAGGGAAAAATTTAACCAAGCATGTAAATGACTTGTACAGAAAAAAACTACAAAATATTGCTAAAAGAAATCAAAGAATACCTAAATAAATGGAAGGACATTCCATTTTCATAGATTGGAAGACTAAATATCATTAAGATGTCAATTCCACCTCAAATTATTTACATATTCAATGTAATCTCAATAAAAATTTCAATAGCCTTCTTTGCAGAAATAGAAGAACCAATGATCAAATTTATTTTGAAGTGTAATGGGTCCCGAATAGCCAAAACATCTTGAAAAAGAACGAAGTTGCAGAACTCACACTTCTTGACTTTAAAGCATGCCATTCAAAATAACATGGCACAGGAATAGATATATTGACAAATGAAATTGAATTTAGAGCTCAGAAATAGACCCTCAAATCTATGGTCAATTGATTAAAAAAATATATTTTTATTGAGATATCTTCACACACCAAACAGTCAATCCAAAGTGTACACTCAATGGCTCACATTGTCATCACATTGTTGTGTGTTCATCATCATGATCATTTTTAGAACATTTGCATCACTCCAGAAAAAGAAATAAAAGGATAAAAGAAAAAATTCATACATCCCATACCCCTTACCTCTCCCTCTCATTGGCCACTAGTATAGTCAATTGATTTTTGACAAGGCTAACATCATCTCAACTGGGAAAGAATAATCTCTTGAACAAATGGTGCTTGGAGAATTGGATAACCATATTCAAAGGAATGAAAGAACCCCTATCGCATACCTTATACAAATATTAATTCAAAGTGGATCAAGGACCTAAATATAAGAACCAGGAGCATAACACTCTTAAGAGAAAATATAGGGAAGCATCTTCAGGATCTTGTGTTAGGCAATGTTTTTTTTAGGTTTTACACCCAAAGCACAAGCATTGAAAGAAAAAACAGATAAATGGGTCCTCCTCAAAATGAGAAACATTTGTGCCTCAGGGGTTTTCATCACTAAAATGAAAAAAATCCCAGCGTCCTCAATGGAAAAAAATATTTGGAAACCATATATGTGATAAAGTTTCAATATCCAGAATATATAATGAAATCCTACCACTCAACAATAAAAAGACAAACATCCCAATTAAAAAATGGGCAAAAGACATGAACAGTGATTTCTCTAAAGAGGATATACAAATGGCTAAAAAGAACATCATGAAAAGATGCTTAATGTCAGCAGTCATTAGGGAAATGTAAATCAAAAGTACAATGAAATATCATTTCACACCCACTGGAATGGTTACTATTTAAAAAAAAGTAGAAAACTACAAATGTTTGAGAGGATGTAGAGAAATGGAAACATTCATTCATTGCCGTGGGAATGTAAAATGGTGCAGCTGCTGTGGAAGACAATTTGGCAGTTACCCAGGAAGCTAAATATAATATTATCATATGCAGGCAATACTGCTTCTAGGTATCTTCCTAGAAGAATTGAAAGCAGGCATTCAAACAGATATTTTCACACTGATGTTCATAGTAGCATTATTCACATTTACCAAAAGATGGAAGCAACCCAAGTGTCAGTCAGCTGATGAATGGAAAAACAAAACATGGTATATACGAATGTATGATACAGTGAAACCTATTGTAGATGATGGACTATAGTTTATAGTTATAGTATAAGAACTAAGTATAAATTCCTATAACTAAGTATAAGTATAGCATAAGAACAAAGTATAAGAACTAAGTATAAGTGTAGTACTAAATACAAGAACACTCATAAATTGTGAGAAATATATGACACTAAAACAAGGTGTTAATAATAAGGTGGTATGTTGAAAAATATACAAAATATAAACTATAGAGTATAGTTAATAATACTATTTTAATAATTTTTCATCAACTGTATCAAAGGTGACTGCTGTTATAAAAATTAATACAATTACAAAAAAGTGCGATTATCAATTGTAATGACTATTCCACAGCAATTTGCGGTTTTGTTGGCAGGGTTGTGTATGGGAATCCTGTACCTTGTGCATGATTCATCTGTAAACTCACAACTTCTGTAATAAAAAATGTTTAATTCTGTTTGGTAGATTTATCCTTTGGAATGCTGATATTTTCTTCCAATTGTAAAAACAAATGAATTGTTTCAGTGAACATGCTATAAAGATTACAGGACTTTTTAAAATGGATAGATGTAGACATTTCTTATCATTTCTAAATACCTCCTATAGTCTAAGTGGTGGTCAGCATTCTCTGTTCTTGTTTTAGTCAATTCTACTTTAAAAAAATCTCATTTAGAGATAAGAAATATAAATGGATAGTACTAAAGGGAAACCAATAGGGAAGCGTCTCTGTTCTGTTTGAGAATTCATTTCCTGAGAATGAGAAGGTTACAATAATATGAGAGAAGAGATCAAATACTTAATTTCTATGTTGCTAACTAAGGTAACTGGATACCTTGTTTTTGGGGGGTGTCAGGGAATAGATTTAGAGCAATTTGAGATAATCAGGGCACTGTGGTGCCTTGGCAGAAAGGAGATTTGCGTTAAAGATCGACTGGGTGGCTATCCCAGGAGCAGGAATAAAAGGAATTGAGGTTTATATAGAGTGAACTATTCTATCCTCCCTGATTAAACTTAAGGTTCATGAAAGATCTGGTGAGAGATTTCCTGATTATGCCCTGGCATTGTTTTGGTTTGCTAAAGCTGCTGGAATGCAATAGACCAGAAATGAATTGGCTTTTATAAAGGGGATTTATTAAGCTACAGGTTTACAATTGTCCAAACTAAGGCATCCCAAGAAAGATACTTTGACTGTGAAGAAAAGGCCGTTGGCGTTGGGGTTTATCTGTCACATGGGAAAGCACATGGTGACATTTGCTGGCCCTTGTTCCTGGATTCATTGCTTTCAGCTCTGATTCCAGTGGTTTTCTCAAAGCACTGCAGTTACTAACCTAGCTTCTCCAGGGCAAACTCTGGGTTTTGTTGCTTAGCTTAGTATCTTCAAACCTCTGTGCTCTGCTTTCACCTCTCGATATCCTGTGTTGGCTTTTTCAGTTCTTGTGAGCCCTTGCTAACATTTCCTGGGGAATTTCTGTCTTCTCCAAGCATCTGTGTCTGAGCTTTCTCCAAAATGTTCCCCTCTTAAAGGACTCCAGTAAGTTAATTATGACCCACTTTGAATGGGCATGGTCACATCTCCATGGAAACAACCTAATGAAGAGATTCCATCCACAATTGGGTGGGTCACATCTCCATGTAAACAATCTAATCAAAAGATCCCACTCATAATAAGTCTGCCCAGACAAGATTGGATTAGAAGAACATGGCTTTTCTGGGGTACATAACAGTTTCAAACCAGCACAGACATCCACTCTTGTGCCAGCTTGAAAGTATTATTTACCCCAGAAAAGCCATATGTTAATAGTGATCCAATTTGGGGGGGGGGCAGCCATTTCTTCTAATCCTAATTCAATATGGTCAGGCAGAAACTTTTGAATAAATTATTCTCACAGAGATGAGACATGCCCAATTGTGGGTGTGACATTTTGATTAGACAGAGATATAACTCTGCCCATTCACGGTGGGTCTTGATTAGTTTACTGGAATCCTTTAAAAGAGGAAACATTTTGCAGAAACCACAGAAACAATAGAAGCCTGAGAACCAACAGAGAGCAGATGTAGATGCTGGGAGAACAGTTGCTTCAGAGAATAGAGACATGGATGTTTGGAGATGCTTGGAGCCCAGGAGATGTTGCCTTCCCATGAGATGTTAAGCGAACCAGAACCTGGAGAGAACCAAGGGAAGGCAAGAGATGAAAGCCAGCCCCAGAGAAGCAAAGTAAGGAACCTCCACAGGATCAGAGGCTGAAAGCAATGGAGCCCAGGAGCAAGGGATGCCAGTCACATGACTGCCCAGCCGACAGAAGTGTTCCAGATGCATTGGCCTTCCTTGAATAAAGGTATCTTTCCATGGATGCCTTAGTTTGGACATTTTTTATAGGCTTAGATCTGTAAAATCAAAACTTATCAAATTCCCTTTTTAAAAGCTGTTCTGTTTCTGGTATATTGCATTTTGGCAGCTTGCAAAGTAAAACAACTCTCTTCTCATTTTTTTCTCCTGAAAACTATTGTCTCTTTTCTGTTCCCCACAAACCACTTGCTGCCCTGCCATTCACAAAGCAGCTCATGGCTGTCTATTTTTTTTCTTCACTTTCCTTTTGCTATTCTCATTCTTTACCCTCTGCTTCTTGCATGATGATTGCCCTTATTTATCTAAATGGATATAAATAATATACATGTGATTGTGTATATGAATGATGGTGAAGAATAACTTGTAAACACTGAATAGCCATTTTGAAATAAATGAAAGCCACATCTAATAATTTGTAATTGATTGAATTATGTTTATTTCTGTTTTCACCCTAATGATTTAATTGTTTATTGTTACCTTTGCTAGTATATCATACAACAGTGCCAATCTGATATGCTAGGTATCCCTCAGAGGGAATGTTCAATTCCTTCATTTATTTAGAACATATTTATTTAGAACTTAAATATATGTCAGAGACTGTTTTAAGCATTTGGAATTCATCAGTGAACAAAGTAGCCAAAAATATCTGCTGCATAGAACATTCTGGAAGAGGAAGGCAGATAATAAATGAGAAATATAATAAATGAATTTTATTATACTTTAGAAAGTAATACATACTTTGGAAAAAATTGAAATAATTGGTCAATTGGGTACTGTGGCAGAGGGTAGGTTACTGTTTTAAATAGGGTGTCCACATTGTAGGTCATTTATGAGAAGGAGATGTTTGAGAATCTGATGGAATAAGTCAGGTCTTAAACCAGACTGATCTTTTTGAACCCCTTACGTCTCACTAGGAAGGTCATACCCATTCTGCTGATTTGTAGGGATGGCCCAAATGGAAGCCTCATAAGGGTTAAATCAGAAGCCACCATTCCTTTGTCTTTGCTGAGAGTCCGATTCAGAGATGGAAGCCAGAAGCTTTAGAAAGGCTTTAGTTCTCATGCTATTCTGTAATATATATGAAGGCAGGTTTAAATTGGCAATACCTTCATAAATCCTAAAAGTTCAAATTCAAATATTTAGTGTGTAGCAATTAGATCATAAAATATACCTTCGGATACACTATGTAATCCTCCAGAATATCTAACTTCACAAGTGAAGTGGTCCAGAAATGAGGACAAGTATCTAGTGCTCAGCCAAAATATTTCTCTGGTGAAATAAGAATTGGGAAGCCAAGAACTACATCACTACTCCCGTTTTCTGGCGTCCTCTCAGGAGTCTAAACATTAGTTTCCTGAGAAATACCACTTGAATAATTTCTTGGCCTCTAAATGGTATACTACAAACAAGAACTGCATTGCCCTTATTTTCTTCTGTGAGTTGGAGTCAGAGCTTTTAAATGTTTTATAATTCCCATTTTTTACTGTGTTAATTTACCCATATTTTGTATAATCTGAGCAGTGCTGCTTAACTTTATAAATGGAAATAAAATTTTAGGGAAGGAACAGATTATGTAGATTCCATCAAGGTTAGAGTATAAAATGCAGAAATAGCAACACAAATCCAGGAAGATCTAAAACAGAATCCTAAAGCAAGGCATTTACTTAGAGAAACAAAAGACAGACAGGTCATGGATTAAGAGATGGCCTTTGAGGGGAATTTTGAAGGAACTATATTCACTGACCCAGAAGAAATGCTTGAGGGATAATTTAATAATAATCTTAAAATGCATGAATGACTCACATGCAGAGTATAGTCAATAAATTTTCACTTCTTGGATTATTAAATAAACTTTAAAAAATCATGGGAGATTCTGGTTAGACTTTAGGGGGAATCTTGATTGTGAAACACTGGAAAAAGTTCCTAAGGAAAGTTGCAGAAACTTCTCTGTAGAGTTTATAAACAGTAGAGAATCTCATTTGTTTGTGATGATTTGAGTATGGCAGCAAGACCTAGTGACCCTATGTTTCTTCTGTAATAATAGATTTGGTGTACAAGCTCTTTTATAATCATGCTGTCCTTATATAATGGTGGAGCACACTAGCATGATTTGTTTTTAAACTATTGGTTAAATGATTTTTAAAAATATATACCTTCTGAAAACAAGTTGTAACTTCTAGTAATGTCCTCTCATTTCCAAATGTAGTGTCATGACAGTCTGAATAGTATGCTCAATATGTTTCTAATCTCTCTCAGCAACTCTCATTTCGTTGGTTATCATTCATTTTAACATTACCCATTCTTCCTTGAAGGAGGAAAAATATTATGACCTATGCTAGTCCATACACATTCTGTTACTTTAGCATTTTGTAAAGAAAACAATATTTATTTAAATAAATTTCTTTCCAAATGCTATCATTAGGAGGTCACTAGATTAAAAGTTATTTTCCTCTAAGTTTGTTAGCTTTTAACTCATATTGGTCTCCTTCATATGGCTTTTGGGTGAGACAATTCACAAGAAGTGGCTAGATCTCATATGCATTTGGAAAGGTAAGTTTTAATTTTCTAAAAATTCACAAAAAAAATTTACAAATGTATTTGTAAAGAAATAGTTCATTTAAAAAGAATTTTTGAAGTTTAATTAGAGCTGGGTGTAACTCTGAAGGTTATTTTGTTGTTAAGGAAACTGAGGTTATGAGAAAAGAAAATGTGTATCTAAATGGTAGTATTAAGCCCAAAATTCGAGTCCCATGACTAACAGTTTAGAACTCTTTACCACACACATCACCGTGTCTTTCTCTGCTTTGGTGGTTATTTGTCTGATGACGTGACATGAATGTCTGTTAGGATTAAGCATCTGTTGGTCCATAGAAGTGACAGCCATATGAAAGCAAGAGATGATTAAGAAGAATAAGTTCCTTGAAGAAGACAGGCACAGAAAGGGTACCATAGGAGAAGCAGGCCTTGTAGGAAGGTCCTCTTTCTTTTGGAACTCTTCTAGAATAAGGTGAGAGAAGGAGAAGGAGGAGATACTGATTTGCCATTCATGGAAATGCAAACCAATGGTTGATATCATGGGAATTTGCCTCACCTTTACTATTATAAACTATAAATGATAATTGAGAAATTAAATGTAGTGTATATTGGTCACAAGCAATCCCTACCAAATCTTATTAAAAATTGTGCTGACAGCTATTGAATGTTTTTTGAGCTACCCATAGGAGTTGAATGTATGTAGATTAGAATTAGAGAGTCTGTTTGTGTCATCAAGAGTTTAGGAAACTCAATCCTGTGGTTTGTTCATATGAAACTTAACCCCACAAAGGATAGGTCAAGCCTACTTAAAATTAGGCCTATGAGTCACCCCCAGAGGACCTATTTTGTTGCTCAGATGTGGCCTCTCTCTCTCAGTCAACATGACAAGCAAACTCACTGCACTCCCTCTCTCTACTTGGGACATGACTTCCAGGGGTGTGGACCTTCCCGGCAACATGGGACAGAAATCCTAGAATGAGCTGAGACTCAGCATCAAGGGATTGAGAAAACCTTCTCAACCAAAAGGAGGAAGAGCGAAATGAGACAAAAAAAAATGTCAGTGGGTGAGAGATTCCAAACAGAGTTGAGAGGTTATCCTGGAGGTTATTCTTATGCATTATATAGATATATCTTTTTAGTTTATGGTGTATTGGACTGGCTAGAGGGAAGTATCTGAAAATGTAGAGCTGTGTTCCAGTAGCCATGTTCCTTGAAGATGATTGCATAATGACATAGCTTTTGCAATGTGACTGTGTGATTGTGAAAACCTTGTGTCTGATGCTCCTTTTATCTATGATATCGACAGATGAGTAAAACATATGGAGTAAAAATAAGTAAATAATAGGGGGAACAAATGTTAAAATAAATTTAGTAGATTGAAATGCTGGTGATTGGTGAGGGGGAGGGGGATGGGGGATGGTATGTACAATTTTTTTTCTTTTTATTTCTTTTTCTGGATTGATGCAAATGTTCTGAGAGGTGATTGTGGTGATGAATATACAACTATGTAATGATATTGTGAGTTATTGACCATACACCGAGAATGGAATGATCATATGATAAGAATGTTCATGTTTGTATGTTGCTATGTTTAAAAAAAAGTTAAAAAAAAAGAGGTTGGGAGATAGAACAAATAATAATTGTAAAGCGGTTTGGCAGGTAATCTGAGAGTCCCATGGTGATGCGAAAGGCCAATATCACTGATACGTTAAATGAAGGAAAAAACAAATAACCGAAATTTACACACCACCAAGCTACCTTGTCCTGAAGAAAAAACATGTGTGCTGGACCCATCTCAAGTTCTGCCTTCCCAGACAACTCTAGATCTCCTCCATTTTCTTCTCTTCCCTCTCTCCTTCTTTCTATACTTTTCCTTCTTCTGACCCATCCTCTCTCTCCCCACCAGATATGCACTGTATGCTAGACTACAAGAATTTAATGATGGATAAAAATATCTATTTTCTACTCTCAGGAATCTCATAGACCTGTAGAGGAAGTTAGAGATGCAGACAATTCAATGTAGTCTTTTAAATGCTCTGATAGAAGACTTTTCCATAAGGGATTATCAAAACCTAATCTATGGGTTCTAAAAAGAGAATGATGTTTGAGTAGAGTCTTGAATGATAGGTAAGAATAAACCAGGAGAAAGATTTTATTATCTTCTTGGATTGTTGAAAGTTCTTAACTGGTTTCCCTGCCAACATCCTTGCCCCCCCTTTTTGAGGGAGTTTCCAATCCAAAGGCCATAAGACATCACAAAATCATGGACTATTTAGGGAAATGCAAAGTGTTTGGTATTGAGAGGTAAAGGGATCTTAGGTAAAGATGATAAGCAGAGGCAAAATCATGAAGTGCCTTGCATACTATGAACCTTGTCTTGTAGAAATTGAAAAGCAGTTAAATGTGCAGTAAATGGAAGGCTAATATGCATTAGACTAACTAATTCAGTCCAGTTTGCATTTTTATTTTGTTGCTACTAATTGGAAAATGGATTGGAGGATGGTAAGCATTATGGCATGGAGTCCAGTTAAAAAGCATCATGGAGAAAGTGTTAACAGTCTCAACTAGGGCAGTAGAGATGGGAATAGAGCAAGGTGGACAGATTCAAGAGATGTTTAGTAGGAATTAGTATTGACAGGGACTTGTTGTTTCATTCATTGTGGTGAGTGAGAGGAAGGGAGAGGACAAAAATTATCTTAGGGCTGTGACTTGATCAACTAGATATTGGTGACGTACATGGAAATATGGGATACATATCTGAGGGAGATGATGTGATCAGTTTTAGACATGTTGAGTTTTACTTGGCTATAAATCATCCAGGTGAACATTTCTACTAAGCAGTATGATATAATGGTCTGGATCTGAAGAAAGTTGTACATACTCTTCCTCTTTTCCACTTCTGAATGTCCTTGGAATCTATCATGTAAAACTTAGTCCTTGACTCCATTCTGTCCTGTTCTGGTCCTTTATAGTTCCAAGTTTCCTTCTGCTTCTCTGAGGCACACACTGTCTATCTTTCTACACCTTTTGCAACACCTAACTCACTTCTGGACATAAGTGAGGACTTTGTGAAAGTTTCTGTATAATTGTCTTTAACCATCCCACCACTGAAGTCACACAGGAAAAGATGGTATTTTGATGCTTATTAAAGGCTGCAAGGTTATTTAAGTCTTTGTAAATAGCTTAAAAACAATTGTCACCAATCACATTTACCTGAGAGTTCAATTCGATTTGAAGGATTTGTAGAATATTCTCCATATCTCTTTCCCTTAGATTAGGTTTTCAAACATTTAGGAAATGAGAATGGATTTTCTATATTGGCTTTCTTAGAATCTTTTATTCTATCTTCTGGGTTCCTGAGATTCTGCAGCCCATTCTGGTATATGGAATTGATGAACCAGGGAATGTATCTGGTCATTGTTATCTGATGTTTGGGGTCTTACAGTTATCTCTGAATATTTGATTCTGAGACACTTCAGCTTTATTTTCTACAAATGAGAAGGCTGTTTTTCTGCATCAACAGTATAACTTCGTGGGATTTCTGTTAAGCATTAACAGAAAATGGTTCCCCTTACTTTAACAAAAAAAATCAAAGGGCCTTAGGGGCAGATGCCAACTGTGGAAATGCTGTATTTGGTGGGTTAACTTTTATTGTTTCTCATCTCCTTTGTTTTTAATACACTGTCATTATCTTTGCCCTCCCTGTTCTAAAATTTATTATTTCATTAATGCATGCATCCCTTTATTCATATATTCATAATGTATACATCACTAAAATGATAAGTTTCTAGTCTTTGTACTTTGCAAAATATTCAAGATGAGAATTAATCATGCTGTGCAATTGTGCAAATGTGAGAGAGTTACACTTACTTGTTTCTCCGTAAGCTCTCTTGATAATTTATGTGATGGATTTTCAGAGAAAATAATTCCTGCTTTAGAGGCCAGTAACAAAGGAATGATGCCAGTATTGGGATTCATAATCGCAGTGGGAGGCAAAAGATAAACCCTGACAAGTTAATGGACACTTGGAGCTTTATTTCATTCACCCCGTGGCCCTCTCTCCTGAAAAAAGTTTTCCATAACATCATGTGGTGACAATAATTCACACATAGGTTTACTATGTGTCAGGAACATTGTAGGTGCTTTATACACATCAACTCATTTAATTCTCACTACACCCCTGTGAAGTTGGCCCTATTATTACTGCTATCTTTAAAATGAGGAAATTGAGGCACAGATGTTTAGTACATTGCCCAGATCATGCAACTAGTAAATGATGGAGCTGGGTCTTGAACCTAGGTAGTCTTGCTCCAGATGTCCTGCACTTAGGACACTGAAACTTGTTCGATTAATTCATGTGTATATCTTTATTTCTCTCAGCTATTCTGTGTCTTCAAAAGGTGGACCCACATAAATATGCTCAAAAGAGCAGCTCAGAATCAAGGAAAATATTGGTTACTCTCAGTATTTAGATATAATATAGAGGATTATGGAGACTCTACTCAAAAGATTAAATGAAATTAGTAGTAAAAGAAAATAAGTCAGCAATCTGGGGACACAGGAAAGAAATAAATTTTTAAGGTCTCTTTTTAGTTCTGAGATTATAATTCTATGAACAACTTTCTTTTCAGGGAAATCTTCAGTTATTGCCCCCTAGTTATCAAATTAACACAAACATGTTTAAATTGGTCTACAAAATTGAATTGAAACAGAAGGGTATGAGATGTTTAAAAATAAGAACGTTTCATATTTTACTGTGGTATTGTCACTGGCCAGGCAAAGAAAAGTTCTAGAAAAGTATAAGAGATTCTTTTTTCTAAGAACCCAGAGTGAATCTTACAAAATGAATAAAAGCTTAGTGATTAGCAATATAGGGTAAACATTACTGAAATTTGACTACTTAAAATAGCTTAGAATAGGCTAAAAGAAAGAGGACAGAATTAGTTCTGACAAGTTAGCATGTGAGATAATACATTTTTGTAATTGAGGATGTTCTAGTTTGCTAGCTGCCGGAATGTAACACACCAGAGATGGATTGGCTTTTAAGAAAAGCGGATTTATTTTGTTAGTCCTTCAGAGGAAAGGCAGCTAACTTTCAACTGAGATTCTTTCTTATGTGGGAAGGCACAGGGTGGTCTGCTGGCCTTCTCTCCAGGCCTCTGGGTTCCAACAACTTTCCCCGGGGTGATTTCTTTGTGCATCTCTGAAGGCCTGGGCTGAGCTGCAAGTGCTGAGATGAGGTATGCCGAGCTGCTTGGGCTGTGCTACATTGAGCTCTCTCATTTAAGCACCAGCCAATTAAGTCAAACATCATTCATTGCAGCAGGCATGCCTCCTAGCCGACTGCAGATGTAATTAGCAACAGATGAGGTTCACGTACCATTGACTCATGTCTGCAGCAACAAAACTAGGTGCCTTCACCTGGCCAAGTTGACAACTGACTCTAACTGCCACAGAGGATAAAGGACAAAAAAGAATAAAACCAGTGAACATTATTTAGTTTATTTATTCAATAATTGTTCCAATCAATAAATGTTCATTTTTCTTTAATGGTGTGGTAATTCTCTAAAGTTCCTAATTTTCTAGTTTAAAACTGCCTGTGCCTAAACTTGCTACAAAATACAAACAAATGATCACTAAGCAATCTTATTCCATCTCAAGGCTTTAAGTATCATTTATATTTAAGTGATATAAGTATCATTTATATCAAATTTAAATCTTTAGTCTTGAACTATCTCTTAAGCTCCAGACTCATGTTTCCAACTGTCTACTCTATCTCTACTTGGAAGTCTAATAAATAACTCAAACTTATGTCCCAAGCTGAATTATTTATTCCTACACCAAATATTCTCCTCCCCCCCCCAATGTGCCTTGTTTCAATCAATAGCATCACAGTTTACCTACTTGCTTAGACTAGAATGCTTGGCATCATTCTTGATTCCCCTGTCTCATATACCCCATATCTAATCTTTTAAAAATTGGCACCATGCTACCTTCAAAATATATTCATAATATGGCACTTCTTACTCATCTTGAATGAGTATAGGATACTTGAATGAATACTTGAAGGAGTATTACTCATCTTGAATGAGTATACTCATCTTGAATGCCATAGGCATTCATCATAGTACAAGCCACAATCTTCTCTTGACTAGACAATTGCAAGAGCTTCCTGTCATCTCTCTCTGCTTCCATTTCATGCCCATCCAGTTTATTGTCTACACAGCATACGGGGTGATCTTTAAAACATAACTAGTTTCATTTACTTCACTGATCAAAACCTTCCAATGGCTTCCCAATTCACACAAAATAAAAACTAAAGCCTTTCCAATGGCTTAGAAGGCACCACAGGAACTGTACGCCACCTACACCTCTCTAACACTTCCTCCTCCTTGTTTACTCTGCTCTAGCAACACAGACCTTGCCATAATTCCCCAGTCACTAACTCTCTTCAGGGCCATTGCATTTCTATTCCTTCTGCTGGTAATATTGTCTACCCAGTTATCTTCATGGTTTCCTTACCCCATTCATTCAAGCCCCTCTTCAGAGAGGACTTTTCTGATCATCCTTTCTAAAATAACCCTCTTCCCTTACTCTCCCAGTTGCCATTTAACCTCTAGACTTTTCTTTATGGCATTTATCATTACCAATGTTTTTACTTGTTTGTTTGTAATTTTAAACTCAGTGAAAGCTGAAATTTGTTCATTCATGCCTGTAATCCCAATTTCCTAGCACAGAACTGAATAACTATTGGATGAATAAGTGACTGACTGAATGATTCATTAATGGCAGTAACCTGGACAGAAGGTCATAGTCTGAAGAAAGAAATAAAGCAATTTTTCAAAGACATGCTGCCAACTTAAAGTAGTTGCAAGATCATCTCAATATTACTGTAAAGGATCCAGCGGTTCTCTTTTCAGACAATACAGCCACTTCAAAGTCATTCTTAGTATTCAGTGACTATAATCCATAAAATCTGTCATTTTCTTCTAAATTAAATTAAAATATTCATAAGCGGGATGGTTTTGAAACCCTATTCAGTAACCATGTTGAGTTCAAAACCCACATACCACTAATAGAATGAGAACTTGAGAAAATAAATATGTAGTGTTGATCTTTAGTTTTCCTGAAATTTTAGTGTGCCTGGGCTGTTAGGAATTTTCTGATCATTGTCTGGTCACCAGCTGGGGCTTAAGTTCCTAATTTTATTAAGGCTCAATCCAAGGGCACACATGTACACACTATAGCTTCCTGTTAAAAGTTCATTAACAAGTTCATTATGCTGTCTCAGCATTATCAAGTGAAAAACCAGGGAAGATCATGGTGTTACAGCAAAATTCTATGTAATCATTTCTCTGAACTTTTTTTATTTTAGGGCTGTTTATTTTAGAATACATTTTAAATGTTAAATTGGATACATGGAAAAGGGTTGTTTTGTAATTTCCAGTCTTGGGAAAAAAATAAATAGAAGGACTCATCTGGTAAAGTTAGAGAATGGGCTAGCCTATATTCTTCTTGGTTTCTGGAGAGACCCATTTGACCATATTCTATGAATTTTTTTCAAAGAACTCAAATAAATTCAGATCATCTCTCCTTTCAGGTCCTTGTTATCCTTGTCTGTTAAAAGAGGGTGTTAGGTTAGAGATTTTTCATTTGTACCAGTCTTATTAGTTTAAGATTCTCTGAACATGATACTTCCTGATATTTTAAAGGAGAAATATAATTTCTTATGATATGATAGCTTAATAGATATTTGGCTATCTTTATGATTGTTGAATCTAGTTAGTGTGTACATGGGATTTCATTGTAGCTTTTCTATTTGGGGGGATGTTTGAATATTCCTACAATAGAAAATTTAGAACTATAATTAGTTAATAAAATGCTTGGTAGTAGATTTACTACATTCAAAGTGATCTCACAATGTCTATTTCATATCAATGATGTTTTCTTCTGTTGTTCTCAAAAATATTTACACAAAATGGCAATCACTCTTATAGTCATTCCACAGCAATTTTCATCAGTTTTTGGATAACTGTGCCAATGTTCAAATTGGATTAAAAATTTTCCCCATGAACAAATTTTCAAGATGAAGACATTAATTGATCAAGAAGCTAGAGAAAGTTTCTTAAAGGCATGATAGAATTTGCTTGGACTTGGCAATTCCCAACATGCAATTTTGATTGACTTAATTATCCATAACTAATTCTTAATCCCAGGTTGATTTTTCCTCTCGCCACCCTATACCTTGTCAGGCTGTTTCTGGAAGACAATGCAGCAAAGTACGTTGTAGCTGAAAAAGTACCAAGCAATTCTGGATTCAAATCCCCACTTCAGCCACTTCTTAAATGTGGGACCTTGAAAAAGGTATTTAACCTCTCTGAGCCTCAGTTTCCTCTTCTGTAAAATGGCATGTCAGTTGTAGTATCTACATCATGGGGTTATTGGGAAGACTAAAGAACAGAGGCAAATTATTGAGCATGTTGCCTGACATACAGTTTAAATGAACAGTATCAACCTATGTTAGTTTCTTGGCATATTTCATTATTTGCATTAATAGGTCAAAAGTTATGTCTGAAGAAATTTTTTTATAAACTGAGTCAAGGAAGAAAATATGGTTGTTTTGGTTATCTTCACTAGAAATATTCAATAAATTGGACATCTGGAGTTATAGAAGCATGCAAACAGAGTTCTTACCCCAAAAGGAATCACATACTAAGGAGAGAAACAGACATGTGAAAGCTTAGAGTCAGGATTGAACTTAAGGGGAATGGCAGAGTGTTGCCATGCTGGGATTTGAAAGGAGGCCAAAACAAAACAAAACAAAAAAAGCAAAACAAAACCCCTGGCTGATCACTGGGTCTGAAACACCATTAGCATAATTTTCTTTTGAATCTTGTACATTCTTTGATTTTTTTTATTCTGTCTGTAAATATCCTTGTGAAGAGTAACACTTCTGGAAATATCAACTGGCACTTTAAGAGGATTTCTTTCTGCATTAGCTAAGGTAGAGTAAGCTGCTATATTCAAGAGACCTCAAAATATGATGGCTCAAGCAGCATACCAAAAGTCTCTAGTCAGGAAGCCATGTACCCATGGTGTTCTCTTACCAAAAGGAAGAGGAGCAAGATAATGGATACTGGGGGAACAATTGGTAGTCTCTTGCAATTTATCAGAAAACTTTCATTTTGATAAGATTCCTGAAAGACCTAGGCCTTTCCAAGTATGTAGGGGACTGTATGACTGGAAACGAAATGTTATAGGGAAGGTTGCCTTCATATTATCAGGAGCAAGTGTTGCCCACAAAACCTCTCTGTGAAGACCCTCATCCTTTTCCCCACAATGCTGGTAGAATTAACTATTCACTTCTCTGAGCTCCCTTAGCTGCTAATGATTCTCTCAATCATATATATACCTAACACTGGACTGTGATATTCAATAGTTTTTGAACCTCAAACTAAAATGTGAGCCACATGAGATTCACCTTTATACCTCTAGCTCTAGCACAATGCTTGACAAGTCACTGCTCCATAACTGTTTCCTGAATGTGAGTGAACAGAAGACAGCCTGGTAATTTTGAATTCTGCCATCTGTTTAAGCTTCTTTAGTGTTAATTCTTACTCCTGTGAGCATCTGGGGATCATGATGTTGCTGTCTGTATTTCTTAGCTCAAGTGAGTTTCCTGAGAATCTCAGCTCTAGTCTCCTGCTGTTGAATCAGGGATAGTTTGGAGAGGAATTCAAAGTTCATAAAGTAGTTGGTTTCAGAAAAATAAAAACAGCATTTCCAGGAAAGCAGACCATCTTGTTGCTCTTTTCTCACAGGGTGTGCTCTTTACAGGATATTGTTTTTACCTATAATCTGCCAACTCTCCCAAATAACTTTTCATGTTAGTTTTCTTTGCGTGATTTTGGGTTTTTAAAAACGTCTCCAAAGTTTAGAAACTTGACATTAGCATGAATGCTTAAACTCTGTTCTCAAATTCAGAGAATTTTGTTAGAAAACAATGTGTGTGCATGCATATATGCATACAAACTAAATAGTCAATCGTTGTTTTTGCCAATTTAATGGCCTTTAACCTTACAAAGGAAATAACTCTTTTGGGGAGTATTTTGGTTTGCTAAAGCTGATGAAATGTTATATACCAGAAATGGGTTGGCTTTTTCAATGAGGATTTATTAACTTACAAATTTACAGTTCTTAGCCTGTGAAAATGCACCACTCAAGGTATCAGCAGGATGAAACCTGAACTCTGAAGACAGGCTGCTGGCATCTGGGACATGTCTGTTACATGGAAAGGCACATGGCCGGTGTCTGCTGATCCTTCTCTCTAGGGTTTCATTGCTTTCAGTTTCTGTCTTCAATGGCTTCCTCTCTGTTTCCTATGGGTCCTCTCTTAGCTTCTCCAGGGCTTTTCACTGAGGTCTCTGGGTTTTTTCTGTGTGTCCTTTATTCTCTTATAAAGGATTCCAGTAAGGAGATTAAGACTCATCTCGGGGCAACTCCTCAATTGGAATAACCTAATAAAAAAGTTACAAGAGGTCTTTATCCACAGGAATGGGTTAAAAGAGCATAGCCTTTTCTGGGGTACATAACAGTTTCAAACCACCACAGGGATTAAATACTGCCTTTGCTGTTTACCTCATTTGAACAGCAGTTCAGGAATACCCACTTCTTGTTTTGATGGTCAACAAAATACTCCAGAGTTAAGGAACTTTACTCAACAGAAAAAATATCATGATCCCTATCAGTCAACTATTTTGTATCATCTGATACAACTAATGATGTATCAGAAAGAATCCCAGCAATACTGGGAAGAACAGCACTAACCTTTGTCAAATGTCCTAGATTTTATTTCTCCTGAAACTTTGACCTCTAGAAAGTCAATTAACCTATTGAAATTTGAGTTATACACATTTGTAAAACCGAAATACTATCTACTCAGTTGTCTGAGGGGGTAATAGATAAAGTAGTATATATGTCCCAGCTAGAGAGCTCAGGGACAGTATCTATTTACCCTAGTCTCATCCCAGTTGTACTTAATGGTGTCAGCCTAGGAAGTTTTCTCAGCTCTGACATGGCCCTTGCCCAATGAGAACCATTCTCTTTTAGCAGACAGAAGTCTGAAAATAGCCTAGGGTGTGCTACACCTCTGGAATTGATTTGAGCCCCAAGGAACCTATGTAAATATCAGGCTTTATCTTTTATCTTTTATTTTACATCTGTTTTTGACTGATAATCGAGCTTTGGCTCAGATCTGGAAGCTCAATTCTTCCTCTCTGTCTCTAATTTGGGCCTAGGCTTAAATACTTTTGTCTAGTTTCTGATGGTCCTTTTCCAGGAACTGTTGACTACTTGCAAAATCTTTTTTAACATCTTGCTTAGTTCTTCCAGAATCATGACTTGATCCCAATGGTATCTTCATGATACCAGTGGATCCTAAAGAACTTCCCCACCTTGAAGCTTTGATGCACCTCTTTGCTCCATGATGCTTAGATGACACTGACTCTGGTCTGAATTGAATTTGGGTCATGTAGACCATCTTCATGCTAGGAATGGACTTCCTCAATTAGTCTTACCTAGCCTGCTTTCTCCATACCAATCAGGTTTGCACCCAAATTCTTCCCTTTTTCTTTGGAATTGCAGCATTTCTTGTGTCTGGGGCAAAGATTAATGAGTGCTAAGGTATAAACATACAAGTATCATTGGCAACTTCCAAGCCTAAGAATATATTTATTTTATTTGATGTCACTAAAAAGGCTTCAAATAGGACATTTTGTAGATTAAAATGAATTGTCTTTTTAGTGTCTCTCTTCACATCAAGAAACAAACCTTACCTATGCTTTCACTTATTAACCCATCAAATTAAAGCATAAGAGAATTCTAAACTAACAGTGAAATTTAACAACTGAGGCATGGTGCATTATTGTTTCCAATTGTATTTTGTTAGTTAAACTTAATTTACAGTTTGAATTACTACAACTAAAAGCACTGCACTATTCCAAGATATAATTATGTTTCCATTTATTTTAATTGCACCTCTCCAATACCATGATATATAATAAAATATCACTAAATTGGACCAATGTCATTCAAAGATAAATTATGGTATAATGAAATATTTACAACTGCCAGCAGATTTGGAAGAAACAGAAACTTGAAGAAAACTTCCTGGATGTTTTCTTTTTAAAACAGAAGACGAATTAATTGGAATTGCAAACTCAGGAAAAGGAAAAAAGATTTTGAATCTAGGTTTCCTCTTACTTACCATCATGTCAGCAAATTCTGATTATAAAATTGCTCATATAGGCCTGATAAACAATTTTCAAGAAAAATGATTGAGAAAGAGACAAATAAGCTAACATCTGAAAAGCAGATGCCAAATCCTCCAAACAATTCTCAATTTTTTTCTACCTCCCTAACTTCAATTTCTGGAGAACCATTAACTATGCATATTAATGAAAAAATAAAAGACATCTCAAGGTGAAACAACTTGGTGTAAATTAATGGAGAGAAGTATATACTGTTCTCTTCTTCATTCAGATTCTCCCCTCTATTTATTGGGATCTGGGAAAAGTTATCATGTCTAAACCTGGGTTCTAAACCAAGGGAAATAATTTTGATCCATTGGAATATTAGTTTAGTAAATAAGTTTGATCCAACCTCAGTGCATTTCCAATTTGGAATAAATCACTGAGGTCATGATGAATAAGTTTTCTTGCAACTGAGCCCCCAAATTGTTTAAGGAAGTTACCCAAAATCAAACATCTGATTGTGGGAGGGAAATCCTAAAGTAGAGTCTATGTTTCTGGATTCCTAGTCCATTTATAGTTTTTTTTCATACTTAAAGGTATTTGATACATAAGATAACGATGCTTCAGATAGTACACTCTGAGGAAACAGCACAGACCTAACAATCACAGATCTTTGGATTATCTTTTAATTCACAATGTGATGAGTTACAATGTAAAATAACATTGGCATACAAAAATGCCATATCAGGAACTGTTTAAAAGAGAAAGGAAATCACTTAGACGAACTTAGTGATTTCCTCTGAATCTTTTGACAATGTGATCTTTGAGGCGGACCTGCTTTGAGTGCAAATTTTCTCATGACCTTTGGTACATTTTGTGGATAAAGCAGAGTTCCTCCTACAAAAAATAAAGCCTTAGGCCCACTGAGGTCATTTAAAATCCATTAAGCTAAGAAGCAGTTCATTGAGGCAGAAAAATTTGACTACAACTGGATGCATCATTCACTTAAGGTAAGTCTGGAGCTTTAGTTTTGGGGGGATGGGAGGGGGAGTGATAGGTCACTTGTTTTGAATAATTGTGTTCCACTTTCTTTCCCTTTTCTTAATGGGTTCATGAAACTTATTTGTGGCAAAAATTATTTGTCTGATTTGATAGAAAATTAAGTGGGAAATATTGCATTTTTGTGTGAAACTATTTAATAGGTACTGGATAATCAGTATAGATAAAACTATTGCTTTTAATTTTTACTGTTGTTTTCTTATCAGCCTTTGTTTCCTATACAGTCATACTCTTCCAAGCAAACCTAGCCCTTTGAAGATGGTGAGGATAGTTATATTTTATAGTTAAGAGCTTCTTTTGGGATTATTTTCTATGTGATTTTTTTCTGATAAATGAGAATCCTCCAGTTTGCAGTGACTTTTTCTCTTAAGCTTATAAATAAGCATAGAGCCACTCCAAAATGAGTTATTCCATCTATATTTATATGATGTTTTGATTTAATTTATAGAACATGTATATCTTCTATTTGTAATTATTTCATTTGTCCATGTGTAATGGTTACATCTATAGTAGGGTTGTTAAATAAAAATTCCAGCATCACTGCAGTTTTCTCTAAAATGAGCTAGAGTCTCATGCATTTGATGCATTTTTTCCTCTGAAAGAGCACATAGCTAACATTTAAATCTGACCACCACTTTTATAAATGCAGTCCTTTTGGATGATTCCAGATTAGTTTTCTTCTTTTAATATGTAAGAAGATACAAACACAGGGGATTTACTAGATGTTTTAATTTAAATTTTGTTTAACTATAGAATATTTTAGAGTTCATGACTCATGTAAATTACATGAAATTTTTTTTATTATTTTAATTAAGAAAGAGTACTCAACTAAGGACCAAGAGATATGGTTTCTAGTTGTAGATATCCAGTGCTCAAATCCCTAGAGGGTCTATGTATGAAATATTATATCACATAATACCTTAGCAGGCAGTGTGGGATAGGAGAAAAAATTCATATTTTGGAGGCAGGTAGACAGATTCCCCCACTTAGTAATTATTTAACTTGCACATGATGTTTAACCTCTCAGAGCTTCATCTTTCCTCTTGAATCAAACAGATACACAGACCCTTAGAATACTAACCATAAATGTTGAACATCCGATATGGGTAGCTTCGGTAGAATGGGAAGAGCACTGGAATGAAAGTCAGGAAACTTGGTGTCCTGACATATCTGTTTCATTCACTCAGGTACATATTTATTGAGCATTGGCTATGTGTCAGGCATTGTTCTAGGCATTTGGAATACAACAGTGAACAATTTAAAATCCTTGATTTTTTTATAGCTTAAATTTTAGTTTCATGCTAATCTAACGATATCCATATCTTGGTTAGGTAGAAAGGGATTAATGTGATTATTCGCATTTTAGAGATAGGAAACTAAGGATTATATGATACAGTGGTTCCTGACCTCATTGAGTTTTTAATCCACAGGAGTAGAAATGAACAGAATAATCCTATGAATTAATGTAAATTTAAAATCATGATAAGTGCTCTAAAGGTTGGTATTCCATTCTCTAGAAGCATGTAGCAGGGGCCTCACATCTGCATTTCTGAGCAAGTGACATCTTAGTAGTTATCTGAAAATTGAATAGGTGCTAACCAGATCATCCTTCTACAATGTCTTTACTCAGATCCTTCTGGATATCCTTCAGCTCTTTTACATTCTCTTTGGTCGCTATCACAAACCTGCTCCTCAATTTTTAAACCTCCTACTCAGCTACTATATATTTACTCTCAGGAGGTGGGTTTGCCTATTTCATGTAGAAAATAAGCCATTAAATGTGCCTAAACCTCTTATCCACCCTCCTCTCCACATCTTATATGGAATTGATTTGCATCATCATTCATCCTTTTGTACTGTCTCAGAGGAAAACCTAGACCTCCATCAGTTCAATCTCTCTACCTGTGTATTAGATCCCATCCTGTCCTCTTTCTTTCTCAGGGATCTCTTTCCAGAATCATCCACTTTCTCTTCTCTATTTTCAACCTCACCTTCTCTATGAGTTCTTTTCACTTAACAGAGAAAAAACAATGCCTCTTCTTGATCCTTCCCTGTACAAGGAAGGCCTTTGCAACCTGTACAACAATAACTAGACTTACCAAGATCATCAATTATTTCTCCTGTGGAAATGAAACAGATCTGTTTTGGTCATTGTCTCATTTGTTCCCACCCTACTTTTTTTGCCATTTGAGGCACCAGGCTTGTGAATATACTTTCCTTGAAATCTTCTGCTTCATTGGGTTTCATGATAACACTTCCACCTGTCCTTCCCACTTCTCTGGTCACTCTTCAGCCCCATTTTTGAGCTACTCAATCTCCAATTCTACCTGCCAACTCAACCATGTAAATTTCTCTACAATTTCTGCAGTTCTTTTCTCTGATATTCAGTTATCACTAAGACCTGTCTATTTTATGTTCTTACTAACATACGTAATGTGTTCCATCTTCTTAGGGCATTATTATCATCAAGGTATGGGACTTCATTATCCCTGGACATCATACTGGACCTTAAAGCATTACTATATGCTCTGTCTTGCTTCTTACTTCCCTCAGATTTGTTCTCTTAAAGGCAGCAAAGGCAATCTTCCTAAAGTTTATACATGATAATTTTGAAACTCAGATTTAAAAATACTTCAGTACCCACTTATTATCCTCAGGATAAAATCCAAAATATTGTAACATTGCTCACAAGGTATGCCTACTTACATCTTACACTGCAAATAAAACAAACCACTTGTAGACTTCTGAATTCATTAAGCTCTTTCTCACCTCCCTGCATTTGTTTGATTAATAAATAAGGAGAAATCCTTCCCCAAAATCTCCCCTTATTCAAACACCTTTTCCTTATCTATAAGAAAGCATAGATACTACCTCCTTTAAGGACTCTTACCAGATGACCAGAACTCCAAGACTAAATTGGGTGTTAGTCTTCTGTACTTGCCTCTTTCCTGGAACTTACAACATGTTATGAATCTTAATAAATCTTATGAATCTTAATCCAAGAAATTAGTGCAAGAAATTTCACATTTTAAAATGTTGTTTAAGCTACTTTTTAATTCAACATTCTATCAGGAGAATAAGATATGCAACTTCACTCAATACTGGGGCCTCCTTCTGGGTTATGTAAATATTTTGAGAACTCAATCTGCATCAAAGTACTGGTAAGGCCCTTTCGGTCATTGATCATCATCTTCTATCAATTCTCTGATAAACCATTTGTCTCAGTCTGGCATGGTCCTGTTGAGTTTCCTGCTCCTGCTGCTGCTACTTCTGTGACATTCTTGGGGAACTGATCTTTGCTAAGATTCAGTCTTTTGCTCCTAGGGCCTTCACAGTCATTGAGTATTCTATGAGATTTGCTTCCTTCCTAAGCTGCTGTTGTCAAATGTTTCGCTGTCCTCATTCTCCCTGCCACCTCTAACCCCTACTAGACTCATGACTTTCTTTTGCCCAAAGGATATGTCACTTTACCTTCTTTAAATATTCTAAAAAGAATTTCATCTTTCCTCTTGAGGCTTTCATTGGCACTCCTAAGTATAATCTATGCAATGGGTTTGGGATTTGAGAAAGCAAAAGCCAAGAAGTTAAATTTCTGTGGACAATTTCTGCCTTTGACCCTGACAGTGGGGGATGAAAGATCTCCCCCTCTAAAGGAAGGAAGAATAAAAAGGCCTGGCTATCTTCTTGAAATGGGTGGGAAAAAAGGAAAAAATTAGAGTAAAACACAAGTGAATATATCAAAATGTTGCCACATAACTGTTTATGAGACTGTTTCCTCCTCTAAAGTGTGCATACCCTTAATTACATTTCAGAATTTCATTCTGTAATATTTCATTACAGAGTACAGAGGAGACTCAGAATGCACTCTAAGGCAGGGAGTACAACAAGTTTATAGAAGGAAGTGCTATCTGAGCTAAAGCTCAATAACCAAGAATAATCTCCTTAACTAGACCAGGTAAAATGGGATTGGTTTCATTGGAACTGCATGGACAAAGGCTTAAATATTCAACAAGACTTTACTTTCCAAGACCTATAAGCAGGAGATGTGTCTGAAAATGTTGGTAGGATCCTGATAACAGAGGTCCTTGATTATCATGCTAAAGAGTTTGTACTTTATTATGAGAGTCAGTATAGCATAAAGGTTAAATGCATAAACTCTGGAATGACATTTGCATGGTTTTCAATTCTAGCTCCAGCAATTGCTAACTATGAGACACCAGAGCAATCATTTAGCTTCTTTGTACCTTGATTTCCTTATCGGTTAAATGGGACAATAGTACCTATCTCATAATGTTGTGAAGATTAAAGGAATTAATACAGTAAAGTCCTTAGAAAAGTACTGCTATACCATGAGCACATTGAATTGTGAGCAATTATTATGAATTATACTGTAGACCAATGAAGAACCAAAGAAGAAGTTTGACCAGGCATGTTTGTGTTTTAAAACTGATTAGTGTGAGGAATAGGCTGGACCTGACTTACTGTAAACTGGAAAATGCATTAGGAGATTATTGTAGTTGATCACTTAAGAGATGGTGATAGCCTGGATTAGGGTCATGCCAGTGAAAGATGGAATGATATGGATGGACCCCAAAAGGATTTAGAGAAAAGAATCATCTGTGTGTGTGAATGTGTGCATGCGTGCATGTGTGCATGTGTGTGTGTTTGTGAAATGGTGTTGAAGGTAAATGAAAGGGAGGAATCTAGAATGACTCCTAGGTTTTGATTTGGGACACTGCTTGGGTAGTAAAGCTACTATTTTATGCAGTAAATAGAGAAAAGGAAGTTGGTGATAAGTTGAGTTAATGTTTAAGAATTCATAATCCCCATGTGTATCCATATTATTTGAAAAAGAATTGGTATTTTGAAACCATGTGCTGAAAGATTATCTGGGTATTTTAAGATAATCTGCATAAGTGGAATTTACTGTTCAGCAAAGATATGTTTTCATGTCTGTATCTTTCTTTCTGATAAGTACAGGTTTATAATTTATATAGCTAAAAAATATTACTGAAAAAATTCCTTCAGAGACTGATGTCATGGAAGGGTTAAAGTATCATGATAGAACATTGTTTTAAATCAAGAGCCTGTTTCTTCAGAACCAGAAGATCTCTGGTAAGAAGAATCAATCATATCAAGTATTTCATTCATATCAATTTATTTCCCAAACATTTATTAAGGACCTACTATGTGAGAGGCATAATGCTAACACAAAAGGGGAAACATTTCCTGCTCTTGTGAGGTTTATAGTTAACTAGAAAAGATGGACATTAATTAATCACTATGATAAATGCATAATTTTAAATCCTAACTGCTATGAAGGAACATTTCCCAGTGGCAGTATATTATAATGTTTAAAAGCACAGGCTCTACAATCAAGCATTAGCCAAGGGAAGCACTATATAGCCTAAATATAGCCCTTCACAGGAAGACAGCGGATGTTTCTGTCTCAAAGTTTATATAGGAAATGAGGGGTTGAAGTGTACTCTTTATAATTTAGAAATTTTAGGGATAAAATTAAATGAACTTTAAAAGGATTTTGATATATAATGATAACCTAACCTCTATTAGGTTACAGATTCTGCTTAAATAATAAAAATGATTCATTTCACTCTCATATAAACAATCTAGAGGTAGTTAGCTCCAGGATGCATGAACAAAATGAAGCTTTTCTGCATGAGGTCAACAAGGACCCCCATTGCTCTCTTTCATGCTAACCTGCTTTATTTCCCTTTACAGAACTTATCATTATTTGATATGTTTATTGTCTCTCCTACACCAGAGTATTAGTTCCATGAGGACAAGTACTTTTCCTTGTTGCTGCTGTAAATCAGTGCCTCTAACAGTGCCCAGCATGTAGTAGGCTTCCAAAGACAATTGTTGAATGAATTAATGAATACATGATAGAAATATTTATCTTTTATAATATATATTATATATAATATAATAACATTTTTGTTACCTTATGGACATGAAGGAATATGCTGGTGTAATAATCTAGAAGGGATATAAATTTGCCATTGTACATTTTGTATTCTGTTTTTCCTGACTATTGAAGGTGTGAGATATATCTTATTGTTACTTTTAGAACAGTTACATGACATGAATGCTTTGGGTACAGAATGCTTGTAAACAAGTATTTGGGGAGAAGGGTGTGGGACAAAATGGTTGTTTTGCAAATTCTCGAGCAGCAGTGCCCTTAAAGATAGTGCTTTTCTCTTCAGCTGTGACTTTACTTAGATAGAATGTGAGTGTAATTAATAATAACAATTTGACCTGTATTAAGAAATATTTCTAATAATGACCTTAAGGGAATTTTTAAGGGGTTGTAAAGGCTGGTTGGTGCTTTCTTGGATGGTATTATAAACTAACAAGGCTCTGATCTGCTCATGCTAGGGACAGATTCTGAAATGTTTAAACTCACTTCATGAATTAACTCTGTAAACTTCAGCTGTTGCTTGATAGTTCAAAACTGAATTCTGGAGTGATATCACCAACATGGTAATGTAAACAGCTACTGAAACTCTGTCTTTGGAGATTCAGCATTAAAAAAAGAACAATTCTTTTAATTATTCAGAAATCTGGAGGATGATATGGAAGGGAGAGGGACCCTAAAAATCTGTAATTGAAGAAGTAGAAGAATATCAGGCAGGAAATTTTCATCCAAGACCAGCCGGTCCTCTCCCATCTACCTCACTAGATCTCATAGCATGGAATGGGAAGAGAAACAGCAGCTGAAACCCCCTCTCAATTGGGACACAGAATATATATTCACTCAAAGTAGTGGAACAGACCCTCACCTTTTGGAGACCTGGGGGACAGGAGAAAGCATTTCAAGGCCCAGTTCGATGAGAGACAAAGAGTCAGAGAAAACATGGGCAGAAGCTGTGTTTCCATCCCTAGGACCAAAGGTCCTCCCCTTACCCCTGTGAGAAATGGCAGTGAGAAACCTGATTCCTACTTGGAGGAAGGCTAAAGACTGGGACAGCTGGAGGTGCTTTTGGTCACAAATAAAATGGGGAATACAGACTCGTTTGAGTCAGACTTTGGCCAGCAAAGAGAGGGAACAGGAAATCTGCAGTTTCAGCCAGACCTGGTGAGGCACAGGCTGTGTTCTGAAGGCACACAGCTCTGAGGATGACTAAGTTACTGAACAGTGTCATCTGCTTGCCAGATCAGAAAGTGCAAGAGAATCGAAGGGCTTTTTCAGAAACTATCCAGAAAATTATTTCAGGACAACTGGAGCAGGTCTAGACCTCCCAAATGGGAACCTGCCCTTGTTTTGGCTGAGAAACATGGACGACCCAATTGTTAAAACACTGCCCTAAAACAAACCCAGGTCTTCCAGGATGGTGAAAAATAGAGCACTACTGGGAGACAGCAGATGTGTTTCACCCACCAAAAGAGACATTCCTGTAGTGCCCAGTGCTTACTTGTATCCATGAAGCAGGTCACTGTATGTCTCTGGTTTTGGGGAGAGATTGGCGGGCAGAAAAAATATGTCTTGTGAGAGAGATGAACAGATAGAGAACAAATGCAATCAATAAGAAAACCCTAGGCAATAGAGATAAAATGACCTCTAGAATAAATTAAGCAAGAAAATCAGATGCCACAACACCAGCAGAAAATCACAACTCATACCAGGAGGAACAAAGTTATGGCCCAACCAAAGGAACAAACTAGCACCTTAACTGTGATACAGAAATTGAAACAGCTGATTAATGATGTTAAAATGAATCTTCTGAATCAATTAAATGAGATGAATGAAAATATGGAAAAAAGACATGAAGTTTATAAAGAAGACACTAAAGACACAAGGTGTCCATACAGAAGAACTTGAAAGCTTGAAAACACAGATGTTAGAATTGTGGGAATGAAAGGCACAATAGGAGTGATGAAAAACAAAATTGAGACATACAACAGCAGATTTGAGAAGGCAGAAGAAAGGATCAGTGAACTAGAAAACAGAACATCTGAAACTCTATACGCAAAAGAACAGATGGGAGAAAAGTGGAAAATCTTGAGTAGGTTCTGAGTGAAATGAGTGAAAATAGGAGGTACATGCATATATGTGCTTTGGGTATCCCAGGAGGAGAAGAGAAGGGAAAAGGGGCAGAAAGAGTAATGGAGGAAATAATCAATGAAAATTTCCCAACTCTTATGAAAGACATAAAATTACAGGCCTGGGATGGTCAGGTTCATGCATCAACTGGGGCAGGTGATGGTGCCCAGTTGTCTGGACAAGCAGGCACTGGCCTATACGTTGTTGTGAGGACATTCATAGATTTAAATCATGAGCATGTTGGTTGCATCCGTGGCTGATTACATCTGCAGTCGGCTAAAGGGAGCACCTTCTGCAATGAGTGACAATCTAATCACCAAAAGCTTTTAAGGAAAATTCAGAAAAGAGAATCTCTCTTTCTGCTTCAGCCAACCAGTCAGTCCTGAGGAGTTCATTGAGATCCTTCATTGTAGCTCCCAGCTCATGGCCTGCACTACAGATTTTGGACTCTTACATTACCACAGTTGCATGAGACACTTTTATAAATTTCATAGTTACAGTTGTCTCCTGTTGGTTCTGTTTCTCTAGAGAACCCTGACTAATACAAGGGCCAAAAAGCACAGCGTACCTCAAACAGAATAGATCTGCATAGACCTATGCCAATATACTAACTAATCAGATTGCTAAATGTCAAAGACTAAAAGAGAATTATAAAAGCAGCAAGAGAAAAGTGATCCATCATATACAAAGTAAGCTCAAGATGACTAAGCATGGATTTCTCAGTAGAAATCATGGGCAAAAAGGCAGTGGTATGATATATTTAAGAGAGTGAAAGAAAAAAATGACAAGCAATAATTCTATATCTGGAAAATCTGTCCTTCAAAAATGAATTTAAACTGTTTACAGGCAGACACTGAGAGAGTTCATGAAGAAGAATGAACTCTACAAGAAATACTAAAGGGAGAATTACAGGCAGATAAGAAAAGACTGGAAAGAGAGGTTTGGAGAAAAGTGGAGAAATGAAGATTAGCAGGAAGGATAACTAAGGCTGAAAAGAGAGAAAAAATAAGATATGATAAATATAATCTAAAAGGAAAAATGTTGAAGAAATTACAGCCTTTATGGAAATAACATTAAATGTTAATGGATCAAACTCCCCAATCAAAAGACATAGATAGGCAGAATGGATTAAAAAAATCAAAAAACAAAACAAAAACAGGACCATCTATATGCTGTCTGTCTACAAGAGACTCACTTAAGACCCAAGGACAAAATAGGCTGAAAGTGAAATGTTGGAAAAAGATATCACATGTAAGCAGCAACCAGAAAAGAGCAAGAGTAGCTACACCTAATATCAGAATAATTAGATTTCAAATGTAAAGCATTTAAAAGAGACAAAGATGGACACTATGTGTTAATAAAAGGGACAATTCCTCAGGAAGACATAACAGTCATAAATATCTATGCACCAAGAAGAGTACCCCAAAATACATGAGGCAAACACTGACAGCACTGAAGGTAGAAGAAGACACTTCTACAATAGTAGTTGGAGATTTCAATACACTACTCTCAATAATGGACAGAACATCTAGACAGAAGATCAATATGGAAACAGAGATTCTGATTAATACAATAAAAGAAACTAGAATTAACAAATATTTACAGAACATTGCACCCAAGAACAGCGGTCTACACATTCTTCTCAAGTACTTCGAAGGATAGCAATAAAAGGAATATTCCTCAACATGATAAATGGAATATATGAAAAACCTACAGCTAAGATCACACTCAATGGGGAAAGAATGAAAGCTCTCCTTCTAAGATGAGGAATAAGACAAAGATCCCCCTTGTCACATTCCACAGGATAGACCACATGTTGGGGCACAAAGCAGGTCTCAATACATTTAAGAATATCAAAATTATATAAAACACTTTCTCAGATCATAATGGAATGAAGAAGGAAATAAAAAACAAGCAGATGACTAGAAATTTCACAAATTTATGGAGGTTAAACAACCAGTGGGTCAAGGAAGAAATCACAATAGAAATCAATAAATATCTCAATGCAAATGCAAATTAGAACACAAAATATCAAAACTTGTGGGATGCAGCAAAGGCAGTGCAGACAGGGAAATTTATTACCATCAACACCTATATTGAAAAAGAAGAAAGAGCATGAATTTAGGAGTTAAATGTATACCTGGAAGAACTAGAAAAAGCACAGCAAACCAACCCCAAAGCAAACAGAAGGAAAAAAGTAACAAAAATGTCAGCAGAAATAAATGAAATTGAGAACATGAAAACAATAGAGAGAATTGATATAACCAGAAGATGAATCTTTGAGAAAGCCAATTATATAGATGGGTCCTTAGATAAGCTGTCAAAAATCAAAGAAAGAGAGGGTGCAAATAAATAACATCAGAAATGGGAGAAAGCATAATTACTAATCCTGCACAAATAAAGGAGATAATGAGAGGGTACTATGAACAACTATATGCAAATAAATTAGACAACTAAGATGAAATTGAAAACTCCCTAGAAAAACAAGAACAACACTGACTCCAGAAGAAATAGAAGTCCTCAACAAAACAATCATACATAAAGAGATTGAATCAGTCATAAAAAAACTACCCTAAAAAGAAAAGTCCAGAAGGAGATCACTTCACATGTGTATTCGACCAAACATTTAAGAAAGCTGTAGTAGCTTTATGTAGATTTTTCAGAATTTTCTACATACAGGATCACGTCATCTCCAACAGTTAAAGCCTTATTGCCCTATCTAGAACTTCTAGCACAATGTTGAATAACAATTGTGACAAAGGGCATCTTTGTGTTGTTCCTCATCTTACAGGGAGAGCTTTCATTCTTTCCCCATTGAGTGTGATGTTAGCTGTGAGTTTTTCATATATTCCCTTTACCATGTTGAGGAAGATTCCCTCTATTGCTATCCTTTGAAGTGTTTTCATCAAGAAAGGATGATAAATTTTGTCAGATGCTTTTTGGCAGGAAACAATTTCACCACACAAAAATCAGTAGTGTTTCTATACACCAACAATGAGCAATCTGAGGAGGAAATGAAGGAAACATTTTCATATACAATAGCAACCAAAAGAATAAAATATTTAGGAATAAGTTTAACCAAGAACATAAAAGACCTGTACACAGAAAATTATAAAACATTGCTAAAAGAAATCAAGGAAGACATACATACATGGAGGGACATACTGTGTTCATGGATTGGAAGACTAAATGTAGTTAAGATGTCAATTCTGCACAAATTGAGTTATAGATTCAATGCAATACAAATTAATTACTTACTAATCACTTTACAGCAACTTACTTTACAGAAATAGAAAAACAAATAATTAAATTTATTTGGAAGAGTAGCGTTCTACTTTGCTAAAGCTACCAGAATGCAATATACCAGAAACACAATGGCTTTTAAAAAGGGGAATATATTAAGTTGCAAGTTTACAATTTTAATGCTGTGAAAATGTCCAAATTAAACAAAGCTTATAGAAATGTCCAATCTAAGGCATCCAGTGAAAAATTCCTTGGTTCAAGAAGGCTGATGATGTTCAGGGTTTCTCTCTCAGCTGGAAAGGCACATGGCGAGATATGATAGCTTTCTTTTCAACAGCTTCCCCAGGGCTTTGTCCATTCTGTTGGCTCTGTTGGTTCTGGTGGCTCTCATGACTCTGGTGGCTCTAAAGATTTTTCCAAAATGGTTCACTCTTAAAGGGCTCTGGTAAGCAACTCCACTTTGAATCGGTGGAGACATATCTCCATGGAAGCCATCTAATCAAAAGCTACTGCCCACACATCTCCATGGAAGCAATCAAAAAGCTCCTACCCAGCAATATTGAATGAGGATTAAAGAACTTGGCTTTTCTGGGGTGCCCAACAGATTCCAAGCAGCACAAGTAGGATGCCCCAAATAGCTAAAAGTATCTTGAGAAGGAAAAATAAAGTGGGAGGTCTCACACTACCTGACTTTAAAGCATATTACAAAGCTACAGTGTTCAAAACAGTATGGTTCTGGCATAAAGATAGATGTACTCATCAGTGGAATTTAATTGAGTTTTCAAAGGTGGACCCTCACATCTATCATCGACTGATTTCTGATAAGGTGGTCAAGTCGACCCAACTGGGACAGAGCATTGTCTTCAACAAATGGTGCTTGGAAAAGTAGATATCCATAACTAAAAGAATGAAAGAGGACCCCTATCTCACACCCTATACAAAAATAAACTAAAAAATGGATAAAAATCCTAAATGCTAGCACTAAGACCATAAAATGTTTAGAAGAAAATGTGGGAAGTATCTTAAGGATATAGTGATAGATGCTGGTTTCTTAGACCTTACATCCAAAGCATGAGCAATGAAAGAAAAACTAGATATATGGGATCTCTTCAGAACTGAACACTTGTGTGCATCAATGAACTTCATCAAGAAAGTAAAAAGGTAGATGATGCAATGGGAGACAATATTTTGAATCCACATATCAGATAAGAGTTTAATATACAGAATACATAAAGAAATCCTACCACTCAACCACAAAAGAAAGACAATCTGTTCTAGTTTGCTAGCTGCTGGAATGCAATATACCAAAAATGGAATGGCTTTTAAAAGGGGGAATTTAATGAGTTGCTAGTTTACAGTTCTAAGGCCGAGAAAATGTCCCAATTAAAAGAAGTCTAAAGAAATGTCCAATCAAAGGCATCCAGGGAAAGATACCTTGGTTCAAGAAGGCCGATGAAGTTCAGGGTTTCTCTCTCAAGTGAGAAGGCACATGGTGAACACAGTCAGGGCTTCTTTCTCAGCTGGAAGGGCACATGGCGAATATGGCGTCATCTGCTAGCTTTCTCTCCTGGCTTCCGGTTTCATGAAGCTCCCCGGGAGGCATTTTCCTTCTTCATATCCAAAGGTCACTAGCTGATGGAATCTCTGCTTCGTGGTGCTGCAGCATTCTCTGCCCTCTCTGAAGTCTCTATTCTCCAAAATATTTCCACTTTTATAGGACTCCAATAAACCAATCAAGACCCACCCAAACGGGTGGAGACATGTCGTCACCTAATCCAATTTAACAACCACTCTTGACTAAATCACATCACCCAGGGAGATGATCTCATTACAGTTTCAAACATACAGTATTGACTAGAGATTATTCTACCTTTATGTAATGGGACTTACATTAAAACATGGCTTTTCTTAGGGGGCATACTTCCTTTCAAACCAGCACACAATCCAATTAAAAAATGGGCAAATGAAAAGATAGGCTAAGCCTACTTAAAATTAGACCTAAGAGTCACCCCCAAGAGGACCTCTTTTGTTGCTCAGATGTGGCCTTTCTCTCTGCCAACATGACAAGCAAACTCACTGCCCTCCCCCTCTCTATGTGGGACATGACTCCCAGGGATATGGACCTTCCTGGAAATGTGGGACAGAAATCCTAGAATGGGCTGGAACTCAGCACCAAGGGATTGAGAAAACCTTCTTGACTGAAAGGGGAAAGAGAGAAATGAAGCAAAATAAAGTGTCAATGACTAAGAGATTTCAAACAGAGTTGAGAGGTTATCCTGGAGGTTACTCTTATGCATTAAGTAGATATCACCTTTTTAGCTAAGGTATAACAGAGAGGCTGGAGGGAACTGCTGAAAATGTAGAGCTGTGTTCCAGTAGCCATGTTTCTTGAAGATGATTATATAATGATATAGCTTTCACAATGAGACTGTGTGATTGTGAAAACCTTGTGTCTGATTGTTATTTTATCTACCTTATCAACAGATGAGTAAAACATATGGATTAAAAATAATTAAATAATGGGGGAACAAATGTTAAAATAAATTTAGTAGATTGAAATACTAGTGATCAATGAAAGGGAGGGGTAAGGGGTACGGTATGCATGATATTTTTTTCTGTTTTCTTTTTATTTCTTTTTCTGAATTGACACAAATGTTCTAAGAAATGATCATGATGATGAATAAACAACTATGTGATGAAAAAAATGTTCATATTGTATGTTGACTGGTTTTATTAATAAAAATTTTTAAAAAATGGGCGAATGACATGGATGGACACTGTTCCAAAAATGAAACACAAATGACCCCAAAACATATGAAAAGATGCCCAATATCACTGGCTATTAGGGAAATGCAAATCAAAATCACAATGAGATATCACCACTCACCTACTAGAATTGCCATAATCAAAAAAAGGGAACACTACAAGTGCTGGAGAGGATTTGGGGAAATAGGCACACTTATTCAATGTTGCTGGGAATGTCAAATGGTTCAATTGCACTGGAAGGAAGTTTGGCAGTTCCTCTAGAGATTAAGTATAGAATTGTCCTGCGATCCAGCAATACCATTACTAGATATATATTTGGAGAAACTGAAGAGAAGGGCACAAACAGACACTTATACACAGATGTTTATAGCGGCATTATTCATGATTACCAAGAGATGGAAACAGCCCAAATGTCCATCAAAAAAAGACTGGCTAAACAAACTGTGGTATATACATCCAATGGAAAATTATGCACCTGTAAGGGAGAATGTCATCATGAATCACATAATAATGTGGATGAAACTTGAGAGAATTATGTGATGAAATTAGCTAGAAAGGAAAGGACAAATACTGTGTGGTCTCACTAATATGAACTAACATTAATGAGTGACCTTTGAGAGTTACAGTTGAGAACACAAGTTATCATGAGATAGAAAAAGGGTAGAGTTTGGACACTCGATGTTAAAGGAGTACAGAATATTCAATAAAACTGGTTGTAAAGACCAAAAAATGGATATCACAATTACTATCTGATGGCATCATAGTACTGTAAGTACAATGAATGAAGCTGACTATAAGTATGGTTGAAGGAGGAGTGCTGGGAGCAAGTATGACACCAGAATGAAAGATAGAGGATAGAGAATGTAACGGTATAATTCAGGGGTGCCTTGTGTGAACAATGATTGTGATTAAATGCCTCATATAGATTGTGGTGGTGAAGGCATGCCTATGTGATTATACCAGAAACCACTGATATTTTACTTAGGTTGGATTTTATGATGTGTGAATAAAACTGTTTAAAAATGGAGAGAGTTACAAGTGCTAGAGAAAATGTGGAGAGAGTGCTGTACCTATTCACAGCTGGTAGGGAACTTTTGATTATATTATCTCCATGGAGATGTGACACACCCAGTTGTGGGTGTGACCATTGATGAGAAGGAAATGTGACCCCACCCATTCCAGGTAGGTCTTGATTGGTTTACTGGAATCCTTTAAAAGAGAAAACATTTTGGAGAGAGAGCTAGAAATAGAAGAAACTTCAGAAGCCTTAGAACAGACAAAAACTTTACAGGAGAGCTGACACAGATGTGAACACATGAAGAACAGAGTCATGGATGTTTGGAGATGCTTGGAGCCCAGCAGACCTCACTGTAAGATGTTAAGCAAGCCAGACCATGGAGATAGCCAAGGGAAACCTAGAGATGAAAGCCAGACCTGGAGAAATAAAGTAAGGAACACCCACAGGAACAGAGGCTGAAAGCAAAGGAGCCCAGGAACAAGGGGCCAGAAGATACCAGCCACGTGACTACCCAGCTGACAGAGGTGTTCCTGACCCATCAGCTTTTCTTGAGTGAAGGTAACCTTTTCTTGGTTCCTTAACTTGGACACTTTCACTTCCTTAGAACTGTAAACTTTAACTTATTAAAGTCCCCCTTTTAAAAGCCATTCTAGTTCTGGTATATAGCATTCCCACAGCTAGCAAATTAGAACAGTGAACTCATGCCCTCCCCTCCTATGTGAGACATGACTTCCAGGGGTGTAAATCTCCCTGGCAACATGCGACATGACTCCTTGCAATGAAACTCTCCTAGAGTTGTGGGAGTGAGAAAGACTTCTTGACCAAAAGGGCAAAGATAAATGAAACAGCATAAAGTTTCAATGGCTGACAGAGTTCAAATTGAGTTGAGAGGTCTTTGTGGAGGTTATTCTTATGCAATATCTAGATATCCCTTTTCAGTTTTTGGTGTATTGGAGTAGCTAAAGGGAAATACCTAAAACTGTTGAGCTGTAATCCAATAGCCTTGATTCTTAAAGATGATTGAATAACTATAGAGCTTTTAAAGTGTGAACGTATGAGTGTGAAAACCTTGGGATTAACACTCCCTTTAAGCAGTATTTGGACAGATGAGTAAGAAAAAAAAGACAAAATATAAATAAATAAACAATGGGGGATTGGAGAGTATGGGATGTTTTGTATGGTCTTTTATACTTTCATTTTTATTGTTTTTGGAATAATGAAAATGTTCTAAAATCTATTGTAATGATGAATGCACAGCTTTATGATGAAACTGTGAACCACTGATTGTACACTTTGGGTGATTATATCTCAATAAATATCATTGAAGAAAAATAAAATAGGACTGCAGTCAACCTCAACTAAGACTCAGAATTTTCCACAATTGAATTCAAGTGATCAACTCCCATCTATCTGCCAGAAAGAAAAGCGTAGAAGATAACATCATCTGGAGTCTCTGTATTTTTCAAGAAACAATAAAAGCTTAAAAGATAATAAAATAATTGGAGGGTAGGAGAAGACTTAAGGGGAGGTTTGGACTTTCTATTTGGTGAGGGTGAGTTTATCAATTATTTTTCTCTTTGGAGCAATGAAAATTGTCTAAAAATTAAAGTGTTGATCGTACAATTAAGTGAGGATAATGTGAGACTTGGATTGTTGACTTTGGACATTATATATGATGCCCAATGAATGGAGGTAGCTTAAAGATGAATTGACTGAGAAGTAGAATGGTGAACTGTGGTTTATACATGATAGAATATTGTGCACCTACAGAAAGAACAAAGTCATGAAGCATGAAATGAGGTGAATGAACCTTATGTGGTAAAAAATAAGCTTAAAACAAAAGAACAAATGCTGTGTGGTCTCTTTTAGAAAATACCTATAAGAAAATTGGGGCCTAGATTGACTCAGAATTGGAGTTCTGCAGCCCAGAAAGCCAGCATTGCTAAGTACAACAACTGTTAAAGAAACCGAAAAAGAGATCAGGCTTCAGTTAGAGATAAGAACGAAGCTGATTGAGTCCAGAACAAGGTGAATCAGAATATAAGGGTAAGGTTGACATTGTCTGTATTTTAGAACTTCACCTACTGAATGAGACCAAAGGAAGAGAGCTTAATTTTGTCTAAAACCTAAATTTTCTGTAGCACATAATCTAACTTAACTTACCTGACTAGCTCATTTAAACAAACCAAACACATGGAGCCCAGAATGGGAATGAGGGCTTGTAAGTCTGTATAGCTTAAGGTAATACCTGGATGCATTCCACGGTATGTTGGGCAGTTGATTAAAAAGTACTAGCAAAGTCCCTTGAGGGATGGGAGAAAAAGTATGAACTGTTAACCTTTACCACTGGTGAAACCCCTGATACCATCTCAAATATTAGGGACTCCCAAGTTAATAGATCAAGCCCTTGCTCTTTTTTTTTTTTTTAATTTGCATATGGGCAGGAGGCACCAGGGATCGAACTCCAGACCTCCAGCACGGCAGGTCGGAGCTCTGCCTGCTGAGCCACGGCAGCCGCCCAAGCCCTTGCTCGTGAGGCTTGCTTCTGTGAAGCTTATTTCTGTAGCAGAGAACCTAAACCTCCCTATAGTTATGCCTAAGAGTTATTTCCAGAAAACATCTTTTGTTGCTCAGATGTGGCCTCTCTCTCTCTAAGCCCAACTCTGCAAGGAAAATCATTATCCTCCCCTCTATGTGGGACATAAAATCCAAGGGTGAAACTGTTCTTGGCAACATGAGACATGATTCCCAGGAATGAGCCTGATCCTGGCACTGTGGGATTGACAACATATTCCTAACTAAAAGGGGGAAAAGAAATGTAACAGAATAATGTGTCAGTGGCTGAGAGAGTTCAAATAGATTCTAGAGACTATTCTGGAGGCCACTCTTATGCAAGCCTTACTTAGCTAGATATTGCTAATTACCAGGGTTTGCCAAACCCCAACCAAAACCATTCCTGTTAACCCTAAAGAACACCTCGGGCTCTATCTGAGATTCTACAAATGTTTCACATACTATGATTACTTTCCCCAAACCTACAACTCCAGATGGGTTCTTAGGCCAGATAAGTCCTGAAACCCAGAGGGGCCAGCCTCTCCCAGAACATCAACTCGTTCCATCACCGTACCCCATATTATCAACACCCATTTCCAACATGAAAAAGTTAGAAGGGGTAGAGCCCAAATACCCCTAAAAATTAAGAGAAGGATCAAATGAGAAGGAAGAGTTATAACAGAGAAGATAGGGTTTACCAAATGAATATGACTGCTGAATCATTATATTGATATTCTTTTAGTCTTCAATGTCTTGGAGCAGTTAGAAGTAAAAATCTAAAATTGTGTATCAGTAACACATGCCAAACTCTGAAATCTATTCTATAACTACTTGTTACAATGTTCTTGAACTTTATTGCTTTATTTTATATGTTATATTTCATAATAAAAAATGTTTTAACAAATGATAATAGTAAGACACCAAAAGACAAAACCACACAACTGAAAAGTGATAGAAAAAAAAAGACAACAGAAATAAACTTGCAAGTCATCCAGATATGGTAGACAGGTAACAGGGACTTTCTATTAACTTTCATTAACATACCCCATGGTATAAAATACAGAGAAGAAGGGGCAAAAAGCTTTTAAAAATGAACTAAAATGGATTCTGTAAAAATATAATCAAATAAAAATTTTAGAATTGAAATATATAATATTGGAAATTAAATTCATTAGATTAAATTAAACTTTTAAAATGAAAAAAACTTAATTCTTCTAGCTATGACAGTCTTTCAGAAAACTATTTAGCTGGGAGAATTTAGATAGTCATAAATGAAAACATCTTTGAAAGAATTGTGGAATAGGATAACTACCTATATTTTTATAAGAGTGATTGAATATATTTCCTCAATATAAATAAGCAATGTTGATATGCAATGCTGGCAAAGACATAAGTATGATCATACTATATATAACTGGAGGTTGATGTGATATTTGTTTAAAAAGAGATTCTATATGCATTTCATATGTACAAAATGATTTTCATTATTCAGCCTGTGCCTAAATTCTTTGTGCATTTTTATGGGAAATGACTTATGCCACTTGACTGACCAGTGGCATGTATGAGGAATCTGTCCAGTTCAAAGCCCTTCTGTCTCTGAAAGTAAACAATGTTATCTTCAACATTCTTTATAAGCTACTCATTGTAGGACATATTATTGCTAGTTCTTATATTAATTAGATTTGACTGAGTACAAGGTTATAGGCTGATTTTACCATTATTGAGCCATGTATTGATCTCAGCATCTTGTCACTGCTCAGGATCTGGCAGGTTCTAGAGATATTAATTATGATGCTGAGTCATGTCTATACTCCAGAAGCTATTAATAGACATTTACACATATGGGATGGTATCCTTAAAACAAGATTAGTTATCCAAGAAGTCATGCTCTTGAGTCACATCCTGAAACCATGGAAGCATGCAGGCAGATTAATTGATGAAACTGAGAATGACCTCGGGGGATATCTTTTATGAGAGGAAATTGAGCTTCACTCAAGTGAGATTAGTTGAAAGAAATTATTGTATGTTGAAATGAGCCTGGTCTTTAGAGTCATATATAGAAATCTTTCCTTGCTTAAGTTTTATGACCATGAATAATTTACATTTCTTTCTGAGCCTCAAATGCCTCATTTGTAATATTGGGATAATAATTGTAACTATCTCTCAAGTTTTGTGAGACTTAAATGAGTTAATGATATCAAGCATCTGGCACAGAACTTGACCTCTAGTAAGGTTTTAATAAATGTAGTCCCTATTATCATTGTTAATATTTTCCAAAGTCACCTGAAAAAGCTGTGATGAGACCACAGGTCTCCTAGTCTATGCCTTCACATGTAGGACTGATCAACTGATCATTTTACCTGCAAACCATATATAAGCCTTTGCAACCACAATACTTTTCCATTTTCTCTACTCAAGCTTTTCTTTTTCTCCAAGCCTTATTCTAATTATTTTGGCTGATTTTTTTAGATGCCTTAAATAATGTGTATAGAAAGTATCAAATTCTATAACATTGTTTTTTTTCCCAAACACAACAGAAATAACGTGTCTATACTTCTTTAATGTGATTTTTTTAGAAGTCATTTTAATTGCATTGCAAAATTCCAGTAATCGTTTTCTAATAAACAAATATTTGTCTCTGCAAATAATCACAACCTTTAAAAACAAAGAAAAATTAAAACCTGCAGTCTTGAAACCTAGAGGGACCAGCCTCTCCAGAACATCAGTTAGTTCCATCTCCCTACCCCATAGTATTGACAGCTCTTCCAACATGAAAAAGTTAGAATGGCCATAGCCCAAATACCCCTAAAGAGTGGGATAGAAAGACCAAAGGTGATGGTGGAGCTATACAGAAAAGGTATGGTTTAACAAATGAATATGATTGCTGAATCATTAAATTGATATTTCTTTTAGTCTCCAGTATCTTAAAGCAGCTAGAAGTAAAAACCTAAAAATTGTGGAATTGTAACCCATACCAAACTCTGAAATCTATTCTACAAATATTTGTTGTGCTGTGCTTTTAAATTTATTGCTTTTTTGTATATATGCTAATTCTCATAAAAAAGGAAAAAAAGCTGTGATGATAAAAAATATTTTTCCCTTCTAGCCTCCTATATTCAGGAGCACCTAGAAGGAAAATTTGAGATGATGATATAGTAGCCCATGACAAACTCTGGGATCTGTCCTGTAACTACTTGTTGAAGAGTGCTTTGAAAGATACTGCTTTTTTATTTCTTTGCTTTGTACATATGTTATATTATACAATAAAAATTAACAAAAAAACCCTGTGATCATTTCAGACACTTTGGAAGAATCTCTTCTTTTCTTTGCCAAGGTAAACAAGGAACTTTTCTAAAAACTATATATTTGTGTATATATACGTGTGACTGCTTATCAGCTTCATACCTCTCTTCTTTTCCCTTTCCTTTCAGTATGGGTTGTACTAGCTGTGGGACCTTGTGCACATCACATTGCTTCCATAAGCCCCAGTTGTACTGTTTGTAAATTGGTAATACCAATCTTACACATATACAAATTTGTTATGAGAATCCAAAGAGATAAGTGCTTTGTAAACTATAAAAAGCCAAACAAATGCAAGACTATTGTTATTAAGACAAAAGTCAGTAATGGCAGCACAATGGGTCAGTAAGGGTGGTGGAAGTTGGAGGTTGATAATAAGTGCCTAGTTATCAACTGTATACACATCTATTTTGCTGAATTAGTAGGGACAAATGTGTAAGACGATGCTAGTTATTTTTGCTTAGTAGCAAGGCCCTCAGAAGCAAACATACCTTAAGTATATAGAGCAATTTACTATTCTCATAATGCTTTCATTTACATTATCTCATTTAATCTTCAAGACAGTCCTGCCAGATTGGCATTATTACCTCAATTTTACACATGGAAATTGAAATATAATTTGCCTCTAAGCAAATTAGTGGTAGTGTTAAGACTGTAACCCAGGTTACATTGTATGTCTTATTATAAGAAGCTCTTCAGATATATGTCAGTTAGTTTATCCAACTATCCATGATAATGAATTTCCTGCAAAACCATATTATTGGTAAGTACCTGGAGTTTCTCCAATAATGCAAGGATTATCCCAGCCAACTGTTAGAGTGAGGAGATTAAGCAGGGTTTTGAATAAGTGGGGAATTGTGGCCAAAAAGAATAAATCATTCAGGTCTCCCTTTCCAAAGGGGATTCTCAATGGGTAATTCATTCTAAGCAATAGTGTTATTTGAAGCTGAGTAAGTAGAAACAGGTGTGTGGTGATTATCATCAAAGGTTTTGGTACCAGATTGTCTGGATTCAAATCCAAATTTCACCATGTTTGGCCTGAATGGCTTCAGGGAAGCTGTTTAACTTTTCTATGTTTCTGCTTCTGGTATTTAAAATGAGAATTTTAATATGGGAATTTAAATGGGAATTAAAATATTCCAAGGCTAATTGTGAGGATTATGAGATAATTCATGTAGTATTATCACCATAGATCTTACATCTGTTGCATTTGAATGCTGTATCTTACACAATATTTATCTGGCAAAGTTTCTGGCAAAAAAAATAGGTGCTCCATAAATTTTTGAATTATAACTCTATCAGAAATATCGTGATGATAAAACTGTGTGGTAGGGTTGATGATTTTAAAGATGCCGGTAATTGAGGAAAGATGTAGGGTCTGGGTTAGTTTTGGCAGGATAAATGCAGAATAGACATTTTATGACAAGAGAAAAAATGATTTATTAGTTAGTGGAAATGGTACAAGAGACCTAATTTTCTGTTGTTACTCTGCCCCCAACGAGCTTTGTGAGCTTGGACAACCTGCCTTTCTCTCTGAGTGATATTTCCTCTTAAAAAAATTAGGAGTTAAGACCAGATGAGTGTTATTAACTGTGACTGGGGGTGGGAAGCATATCAGAAGCTTGCTCAAATCTTATGTCTGCTTTTCCTTTCCCCAATCCTCACTTCGTGATGTCATCAGGTCCCCTACTCCCTTGAGAAAAACTCGGATCTTCCCGGTAATTATATACTATATAAAGTCCCTCCTTGCACTAGTGAAAATCCCATAAGCCAGGAGCCAAGGAAAGGATTACCTACATGTACATTTGGATAAGAAAGTCTAGGTTGGCCCCTAGGTGTAATTCAGAAACTCCTTGTGTGGGTTAGTAGATAAGTGACTCAAGAAGCTAGCTAATGTATTGGGTTGATTCAAGAAATGCTCTTTAATAGCTTGAATCAGATTTCAGTAGCATAGAAATGGAATAGAAGCAAATGATTTTGACTTTTTACTTAACATTTATGTTATACATGACACAGTGTAATGAAATATCTAAGGATAAATTGATAGGGAAGAGAGAAATTTTTTAGGATCTCTCTGAAACCATTTTAAAGGTATGCATGATTGCTAATCCTTACAGGTAATACAGAAAAGATTTCTCTTTGTTAGACCTATTGCCTTGGACCCATATGTAACTAGTGTGTTCTTTTCAGCCTATCGGAGCAGCTTAGTGGAAGATCTGTAGCCTTCTGGTGACCAAACATACCTATTACTTAAAGGAGTTTCAGTAATGGACTAGCAGATGGGGAGGGAGGAATTGAGGCTAAAGATTTGTTGCACTTCAGTAAGAGAAACGGTATCCTTTTATGATTTTGTGAAGCATAGAATTAAAAAAAAAATAGTATGGTGCTGATTCAGCCTGCTAGCTAGTTGGAAGATGTTTTAAACACTGGCTGGGGTCCCAGAGGAAATGATTTCATAATCCTGAGTCAAGTGTGTGGAACTCAGAACAGTAGGGTAGAAGTGCACTGGTCTGGGAATCATAAGATCTCTGTCTTACTTCCAGCTAGTTACTTTCTGTGTAATATTGGGCAAGTCTGAGTTTCACTTCTCAATATATAAAGGAGAATTGGACTAGCATTTCTCCTATATTTAGCTGCTGGCTCTAACAGTTTGATCTCAAGATTCTATTATGTAATAATTGAAGCCTAACACCATTAGAACATTGCAGATGGACCAGGTAGGATGAAGAGGGTAGGGTGGGGAGAGAGGGTCTGTCCTGCTTAATTAATCTATGTAGAAGAAAGAAAAGGTCCCTGAGAGTTGGGATACATGACCTTTAAGCTTTATCTTCCGAAATCCTTGGTTCCAGGAATATAGACTCAAAGAGAAGTGTCTGAGTTTGGAGTAGTGATTTTTCTTTGAAAGTATTCTGCGATTGGGTAGGACTATGGAGGCAAGAATAAAAAGGTAATTAAATTGTATTCTGTGGCGGTGAAGTGCTGGTATTGTTTTAAGAAAACGTTGATAAGTTCAGGTTTGCCCTTTAGAAAGGTGGTTCTTGCTGTACATGGTGTGGAGAATGGACGGGAGTTAGGAAAGACTGGAAAAGGAGATGCCTGAGGATAAGGTCCTCATCTTAGGAAGCCATAATGATGGTGGAGAGATTGGATGGGAGAGGGAGGAGTTGAGGAAGAGTCCAAGGTTTCAGGTTTGGGTAACTGGGAGGATGGTGATACCCTTTACTGATACAGGAAACCCAAGCAAAGGTACAACAGGTGTGAGAGTAGAAGATGATTTATGAAGAAATAGAGGAAATTCTATGTTATCTGAGGTTTTGGTATAGATTCCGGGCCTTCTCCATAGTCAGATAATTTTCAAATACTTTTTTCCCCCTCAGGAAAGGGTATGTGTTTGTGTCAGTATGTCTTATTTGTGGTTAGGAGAGAGGATTGCTAAGAGATTAATGATGTAATTGCTCCCCTTTTGAAACCAGTAGGAGCATTCTGGTGGGACTGGCTCATTTTTCGGGCTGAAGGTTACTTGATGCCACACTATCCTGTTTATAGATTATGAAGCATATATATATATATATATGGGTAGGTACGGGTGGTTGAAGGGCTGTAGGGTTTTTTGTTTTACTGTCCTTAGAAAGATGAGCCTAGAATCCTTCCTTTTCAATTATATTGGACCTAAACCCAATAATTTCTGTTTTCATGGTCCAAGGGGGAACAGTTTTCCTAATTCTTAGTAGAAAGTATACAGAGAACTCCCCAAAGTATTTATAATCATATTTAGTCATTTGATTATTTGGAGTAAGGAAAAGTTAAAATATTATATTTTTCTCTCCTAGAGTGGAGATTTCAATGTAGTAAAGCTTGGAGAAATGGCTTTCATTCATTTGTATATCAGATGCCTATATACCCTTCTTATTTGCACAGTATTTGGCTGTACTTTGTCTGCAAACACCGGGATAAAAGGTAAACCAACACACTGAATGGATTTTAATGGAGTAGTTGTAAAATTAAGGCTATTAACTGTCTTTTCAGCTTACCCTTATGGAAGGGCATATCAGGTAAATGGGTATTATTGGAAATGTTTCAGAATGTCAGTGCACAAAAGACATGTTCTTACTGTTCAGCCTCATTTATAAGGTAACTGATGATGACACACATTTTGTAGGATAAAAATCAAACTAAAAGGCACTTTACAAACCTTTTGTGTAATCCTTCCTACAAGCTGCTTTAAATAGCTGAAACCTTAATACCTAATACCCAACTAACTGGAATGTTTCCTTGATTACTACCCTTGACTTTTAAGACAATTAGATAAATGTTAAAAATTACAGAGATTTAAAGTAAAATTTAAAAAATTATTGCAGACTTATTGAATCATTTCTAATGCACTTTTCTTCTTGCAGAAAGTAATTATAATAACAGATTTGCCAAAGATTGTCACTTAATTCTCAACTGGATTGTCATTTCATTCTCAGTGTGGATCCTCTTTACAGGTGCATGTGGATCCTAAGTCAATAATTTGTGCCACAATTTGTTCCCGTGGACTCCCCCCCTCACCTCAATAAGCATTATGAGGTGAAGAAAGTATCAAAATGAATAGCAGTGCAGCAATGGGAGGAAAATTACTAGCAAAAAGGCAACATGAGGACAGTACTACTAAATTTGATAGTAGACAAGTTTATAGACTTATTGAACATATAGATATACATTGCTCCATTCAGTCACTGGCAACCACTAATTTATTTTTTGTCTGTGGATTTATCTATTCCGGATGTATCATATAAATGGATCAACCTTTGTGACTGGCTTCTTTTGCTTAACATGTTTTCAAGGTTTATCCATGTTGTAGCATGTATCAGTACTTCATTCTTTTTATAGCCAAATAATATCCCATCGTATGGATATAGCACACTTTGTTTATCCATTAAGCAGTTGGTGGACATTTGGAAGTAATCAAAATTTAACAATCTTTGTCATAAAATACAGAAAATTAAAAAAAATTATTTCTTGTGTTTCAGTTAATCCTCCTCAGGATTTTGAGATAGTAGATCCTGGATATTTAGGTTATCTTTATTTGCAATGGCAACCTCCACTGTTTCTGGATAATTTTAAGGAATGCACAATAGAATATGAATTAAAATACCGAAGCATTGATAGTGAAAAGTGGAAGGTAAGTGAAATATGCATTTGCAATATCAGAGTGATTCTAAGGAGTTTTCTGGTATTTCCTGACTTCAGTGTCCTCTGTGTTTTCCCTATGTGGATAACTATAATTAGGATATTACAAACTGCCATGCCTGCTGCTATCTTGTGTGCATCCTGTCACATCTATTATCAGTCCACCCATTGTTAAGTCTACCATTGGAAGGAAAGGAGAAAAAATAGTTGATCCCATGAAATATGGACTTGAAGAGCACTTACATATTTTACTATATTTTATAGTTATTTGTATATATATTTGTATATTTTATAGTTATTGTATACACTACTGGACCATAAGCATTTTCTCTCTGGGAGTCAAGACTTATTTATCTTTGTGCCCTCCCCAAGATCATGGAATGGTACTTTGTATATACTGTAGAAAGTGTTCAATGAAATTTACTGAATTATTAGCTATTTACATACTCAACAAGCATATTCATTCCAAGATTTCTATTGTGCAAGGCATTCTGTTACCTCCCTAATTCAGTTATATAGTTTCAAGGGACAGTTCAAATCAAACATTTATCAAGCATCTTTTTATGCCCCTCTAATAGGCATTGGGTATACAAGGATAAATAATACATGATTTTAGTCTTCCAGGAGCTCACAATTTACCTCCAGGGTTTTACATTATGTGATTCTTGAAAGTTTCATATTATATTTGAAATGTCATAAATCACTTGCCAATATGCCTATAGTATGTGAAAATCATCTATTTGATTTCATTCTGGTTATAGCTCAAGTTACTGTCCATAAAGACTTTATTTTCCTTCCAGAGATTTTTTTTTCCTTAATGAGAGGTAAGATTTAAACAACAGTATCAAATGATATGATACAGAGGTAAATTCTGTTGGATGTATGTCTAGAGCATTGTGTCAGATAATCATCAAGAGTGTATTAGATATTGGGGAATCTTTAGGGTATTAATGGCTTCTTAGTTTTACTAATTTGGTTTATTACAGCACAGTTGTCTGTAAGCTTGTCTTTGTCTCATCTACTTTATCAAACAGACCATCATTACTAAGAATCTACATTACAAAGATGGGTTTGATCTTAACAAGGGTATTGAAGCAAAAATACACACACTTCTGCCAGAGCAATGTACAAATGGATCAGAGGTTCGAAGTTCTTGGTCAGAAGCTACTTATTGGATACCTCCACAAGGTAAAAACAAAGGTCTCTTTTCATTTTTAACACTGCCAGAACAGTCTACATAGGGAATAATTTAGTCCTTTAACTCTTCTGCACCAGATTGTGTACAATAGGTAATATGACAATGTGACACAAAATAGAATCCTTGTAAGAAAGTGATTGGCTTTTTGAATTCTTTAAATCAGCAGACATGTTCTGCAAAACTTACTTCTCATGAGATTAATATAGTTCCCAAATTTGGCATCATATTAGTAAATATGTATGTGAGTATTTGCTCAACTGCTTATTAACTTAATACTTTTGCATATGCTTACACTCATACCAGGAAACGAGCCTTCAAAGGTTTTTGATATTGCATAACCCCTTATGGTGAAGTGATTCCCAACAATTTGTTTTTGAAATATTCCCGATTATATTGGTTGCTAAATGAAATGGAGAAACCATAGGATATGAAATAAAACTGCATAGTGATTTCTCAAATTATTCATTGCTGTGCCTTTCAAGCATTCGCAATTCATTCCTTAGGAAATTTGGAAACTAAAATTCAGGATATGGATTGCATATATTACAACTGGCAATATTTACTCTGCTCTTGGAAACCTGGCGTGGGTGTCCATTTTGATACCAATTACAACCTGTTTTACTGGTAAGTATTTTTATAATTAGAATTCCATATTAGAGAAATAGCTATCAAAATTAATCTACATTAATAACTGTGTTTTCAGTAAATTATATTCATTTTCTTCATTTGTTATGTTGTATTTATAGTGATGATTGCTTATTATTGAAATCCCAATTATCTGGGATTTTCATGGGATAAGTGGATTTAGGTTATAACTACTGGATGGCTTTCTATAGATGTAAGGAATGCAGTCACTGCTTCTGTACTGAACTAAATTTGGCAGCCTTTGGATAGATTGAGTTATAATATAAAAAATTGTGACATGTTTTAAATTCTTGCATTTAATACAAACAAGTATCTATTAAACTGAATGCTTTTCTGACTTCCCTACCCTTATGATCTTTCACTAAGGCTTTTAAATACAGAGCTACCTAGGCTCTTCCCTCTCCTTCATTTCTTGTTTCATAGTAAGGTTCATCACCAAGTTCTGACACTCCTTTGCAAGGTCTCACTTCTATTCCTTATTTCTTATCTCCTCTGGAAGAAGTTTACATTAGGCTCACCTCATTCTGTCTCTGGATGATTGCCATGGCCTCCAAATGATCTTTCTGCTTCCAGTCTCTCCCCTTGCTAGTCATTCTGCACACTGTAGTCAGATTCAACTTCCTACATTGCTATTTTTCATATGCCATTTCTTCATATAAAAGCCTCCAGTGGCTACTTATTGCCTACAGGATAAAATCTAGGCTTGTGTTAGAGCCTCTGTCTCACTCTGTCAATGTTTCAGTGCCTTTCCATCATTACCTTCTACTGTCACCAACATGATTATTCTACCCCATGTAGACCCATTTCTACATTTTTTCCTCATCCCTGTCACTACCTTTTATGTCACTACCTTTTGTTATCTGGAATGTCTTCTGGTTCTCCTTCTCTTTCACTAACTCTTATCCATCCCTCAAGGCCCATCTAGTATCATATATCATTTACTGATTGCATAAGCCTATGTTCAATTTTTCTCTAAACTATTTCTTTTTATAGCTCTTTGTTATTTATTGTCAGATGGTACTTAAATTTTGTCATATGGGTATGCTTTGTCACCTATCTTAAATTTTTAAGAGATTGGTGGGCACACAGTATTCCTTATGTATCTCTTGACTAACCTCACAGTGCTATCACTAAATACTCATTAAATGAATGACAAATATGATAGTGGCATTGGTAAATTGATAGATAAGTAGCAGAAAAAGCAATATAGAATGATGTGTTACTATTCATGAGTTTTAGGCCCAAATTATCATGGCATGTTTCTTTTGAATATCATAAGTTATAAGCAATAAAGTATATGACAATTAAAAATCCTGAGAACTAGGTTCTAATCCCTGCTCTCACACCTGGCTGGCCTTGTAAGTAATTTCCCCTTTTGAAGTCTCAGTTTTCTCATCTGGAATTGGATGGGTAATTTCTAACTTTTTTTGCATGTAATTAATTTGTTCATTATTCCATCAAATATTACGAATCTATTAGGTGTAAGGCACTGTTCTATTAAGTGCCAGACACTGTTCTAGATAACAAAGATAAAATGTACACACAACAAATTCCTTACCTGCTTGTACATCCTAGTTCATGTTTAACAGAACATAACTTGATCCTTATCTTAGTGGTGTAGCAAGGGAGAAATATTCACACCTTAGAGACTAGAAAATAAGGACACCATGAAGCTTCCCAATGGCAAAAAATAAACCTGTGTAAAGTCAGGCCTGGAACTCAAGTCTCCCAAACTGTAATCAAGTGAACTAACCATAGACTACAATTTTTCATACTCTGCTTAAAGTAAACACTGCATGAAGTGAATTTGGTGGAGTTGGAATATTTGTACCAGATCCAAGAGCTGCTATACTGGCAACATTACAAAGGGGATTTTGATTGCTCTTACTGATAATGCCACATTTTTTTCTGCAAATTATTCTTTAGAAAAATAAATCAGGGAATTGTTGTTTTGGAAATCTGTAGGGAAATCCCCCTATTTCCCTTTAGATTTATTACTGGAAAAAGGTTAACTTTAAAGGTTGTGGCAAAATTTCTTGTCTGGTAGGATGGGAAATTAGATATATACCTGCCAAACAACTCCGCATTTCAAAATTATTTTTGCCTTCTCTTTAGCTTTTCTGAGGTTTATCTTTTCATCTTTGATGTATCCTCAGAGGATTTTAATTTTATTAAACATGACATTTTGTATTTCTGCTTTTTTTTCTATAATAGTTTCCTTAGAATAATATTGAAAAAATCAGTACCTTTCAGGATTATTTATGTAAACCCCAGGTTTTCTTAATGGAAATCTTACCCTTTGATTTACAAACCTTGTTTGTGAGTAACCATCACCTAAGTCCATGAGTAGGAATCCTTGTTTTTCGGGATGTTGTAATGATTCCCACTCAATCGTAAGCTCTGTGAAGCCATGAACTATCTTTGTTTTCCATATGTTGTATCCCTAGCACTTATCATAGGGTCTGACACATAATAGGTATTCAATAAATATTGTATGTTATTAAATAACTTTTTATTCATTTGATATCCTAAAATAATTGAAAATGGAGCTCCCTTATATAGAAGATATCTATTTTTCACAATATTTCTTTTCATAGGTATGAAGGCTTGAACTATGCATTACAGTGTTCCGATTACATTAAGGCTAATGGAAAAAATATTGGATGCAGGTTTCCCTACTTGGAGTCATCAGACTATAAAGACTTCTACATTTGTGTTAATGGATCATCAGAATCCAAGCCTATCAGATCCAGCTATTTCATTTTTCAACTTCAAAATATAGGTGATATAAACAACAACTTTAAATATTTTGTTTCTAGTTTAGGCTATTTAGCACCACAAGGAAAGGGGAGGTGGGAGAGACCTAAGAAAATGAAAAGTGAGAAAAATGTGGGTCAACAATTTGTACCAGGAAGCTCTTATTAAATATACAAATATGGAAGAGAATAAATTGAATGAAGGATAAAATGTCATTTTCATTTAGAACCCATAATTAATTTCAGAGCTTCAAAGAATTGGTCTGCTGCACAGCATTTTTGTCCAGTGTTAGTGACAGAATGATTGTGGAATTACATATTCCCATGACTCTAAAGGTGAATGATTGGCTGTTTTCTGAGTCTCCATTTTCAGCTCTAACATTGATGAGAGTGGAAATGTATAGGGTCAGCCAGACCTGGGTTTGAATCTCTGATCTACCACTTTCTAGCTCTGTGACTTTGGGCAAATTACTTAATATCTCTGTTTCAATTTCCTTATCAGTAAGATGAAGATATAACAGGACTACCTAATAGATTGATTGGGAGACATGAGCAAGATTATATTGTAACATCCTTGGTACAGTGCCTGACACATTATAAGCACTAAATAATGGTTAGCTATTAATAAAAGTAGTAGCACTGGTTATGGTTATTTTTAATGTTTTTAATGCTACAAAAAAAAGTGATTGTAATGATTTTGGTCTTCTTTTCTCTTGAGCTTTAATATTTGTTGATATGTGACATCTAAAAATGAGCTTCCAAGATAGCCAAGTTTCTCAGTAAATTCATGTTGGTTGACAAGCAACTTTAATTTCAATTCACATCATAGGGAATAATATTGAGCTACCATGTTTGTCTCTAGAGGCTTCTGTTATTAAGTGCCCCCAGCTTTAATAGGGGCTAGTAAAGTTCTATAACCTCCATGTTGCAATTGTTTCCTTTTGCTTTTCAGTTAAACCTTTGCCACCAGACTACCTAAGTCTCACTGTGAAGAATTCAGATAAAATTAACTTGAAATGGAGCATGCCCAGAGAACCCATTCCAGCAAAATGTTTAATTTATGAAGTTGAGTTCACAGAAGATGATACTACCTGGGTGGTATGAACATTGTATTTATTTGGGAAAATCATAAACACAACCTCTTAAAAAAAAGGAGCAAGCGTGAGAACCATAATCAGTTGCTATCCACATGAGGAATAGATCATGACATGTATCTTAGTTTAATTTCCAGTAAAATCAAACACTCTGGACAAAAAAAGATGCTTACAATCTGCAACTATAATCAATCATACCAGTTTTTAAGTATATAGGACCTTAGAGTTAATCTAGTCATTGGTTTCCAATTTTGTGTAACTAAATAAAATTTGCCAAGGGCATCAGAAAAAAACTACAACTAAAACTAAACCCAATGAACCAAACAAAAGAACTACCTGTTGAGGAACAACTGGTAAGTCTGGTAAGACTACAAGATACTTTCTCCTACAAGGAAAGAGGGACTGACAGGATAAATAGCAGATGGTTGCAGGATGAATAGCCCTCCAGCACCAACAAGGTAGCGACGCCTTTGGCCCAACATTGTTATATGTTAATTTTATTCATTGGTTTCTAATTTAAGGTGTTGTAGAGACCAGTAGGGAGCCAATAGTCCTAATGAATTTATTTCCTAGTCAGATAAGAAAACTGAGTCCTAGGGAGATGAAGTGTTTTGCAATCAAATTGCACAGCTACAACTAGAATCCAGTCTGATACTCATATCACTTAGACCTTTCTCTTACTTTATGTTGATTGCCAAGATAAATTACCACAAAAGAAAAGCAATTATTTCATACAGGAAACACTCTTCACCTTTTTGAAATATAAAATAGAAGGAATTGATTTAGTGATTTTTTATTCTTTGATATCACTCAGCTTGTTATATTTTTATATTTGAATGGGTAAGTTCATGTTAAACCCTAAGTATTGGTACACAGGTTTGAGTGCAGTTAACCAAAACAAGAATGGGGTTGGAGCTTTATGTATATGAGCTTTATAGCTTCTATAGTTTCAACATACACATGATAGCTCTGGTTTTTTTGCTAACTCTATATGTAGCATATTCCAGTTTATGGAATCTGAGAAATTGAACACTAATCCAAATACTTGGGCTTTATAAACACCATGACTACCTAGGAATTTTGCATTCAATATAGCCTGTAATCCATTATGAATATAGAAAACTTTAAAATATAGATAAAGAAGAAAAGAAAAAATAAAAAAAAACACCATTCAGAGAGGTAATCACTCTTAACATCTTGGTATATATCCTTCTAGTCTTGTCTTTGCATACATTTCATATAACAAACCCCCCTTTGAAAGTGATAGATCAGATGGGATCTGTAGTTGAAATTGAATCAAATAATGGCAGCTTATTTTTTCCTTGGCTTTCAGACTACCACATTTGAAAATGAAATGTACATCATAAGACAGTTAAATCAAAGCCAACAAGTATGTTTTAGACTAAGAAGCAAAGTGAATATTTATTGCTCAGATGATGGAATTTGGAGTGAGTGGAGTGATGAACAGTGCTGGAAAGGTATGGGATAAAAGAACAGTAGCCAAATAACGGAACCTATTTGCTAACAATCTGAATTTTCTTTCAGTGTATTTTGTAATTATGGAACTTTTGCATAAAAGACTGTTGCATATAGTCTGTAAACAGAAAAGATAAATTAGCAAGCACCTGAATTGAACATAGGTTTATTGAAAATCTAATATTGACTTAGAATTAGGAGTCTTGTTATATTTCTATTATGAACATTCTTGCTTTTTTACTTTCAGTAAAAAGAATAGTGTTTCTTTTTTTTGAGCAGGATCATAAATTTTAATCAGTGTTTTCATATGGTTTCAGTTTTCAGGAGAACACAAACCTTTTGTTAAAGGAAAGTAGGTCAGCATATATTATTTTTACATATTGTTTTAGTTTCTTAAAGCTGTCAGAATACAATATACGAGAAACAGAATGGCTTTTTAAAAGGAGAATTTATTAAGGTGCAAGTTTACAGTTCTAAGGCCATGAAAAGGCCCAAATAAGGCATACAGGAAAAGATATCTTGATTCAAGAAAGGCCATTGGGGTCTAGAACACCTCTATTAGCTGGAAAGGCACGTGCTGACATCTGCTAGCTTTCTGTTCTCATTTCATAAAGTTTCCCCAGGGGTGTTTTCCTTCTGCATCTCCAAAGGTCTCTTTGGCTCCAAAGCTTTTTCCAAAATGGTTCCCTCTTCAGTAAGCAACCCCACCTTGAATGGGCAGAGACACATCTCCATGGGAACCATCTAATCAAAAGTTACCACCCACAATTGGGTGGGTCACATCTCCATGGGAACAATAAAAAAGCTCCCATCCAGCAATACTGAAATGAAGATGAAAGAATATGGTTTTTCTGGAGTATGTGACAGTTTCAAACTGGCACACATTTCTAGTACTATACTAGAGGAATATTTTTCTAATTAATATTCTGTAATTATTAAAATGCATATTCCACTCACTTCCAACAGTGATTTAAGATGACTTATGATAAAAGACATTTAAATTAAATAGAAATATGAACCAAAAAGCCTAGAGAATAAGGAAGAATAAATTACTAATATTTGTTCAAAATTGTAGGATAATAACGCGGTATTGTTTTTCAGGTATATAGATATAGATGCAGCTATAAATACATATATAAATATATATTTGGACTGATACGGCATTTCTAACAATAATTTTCTTTCACATAGTTCCACTGTAATAGAATCCTTGTTTCACTATCCTTGTGAATATAATGGTATCATTGTTCCCTTTCATTTATTGAATATTTACTAAGCAGCTACTATATGTTAACAGTCTTTTCAGGCACTAGAAATACAATAAGGAGGAATTCCCTGTCATAATGGAACTTATATTTATTGCTGGATTTTATGCTGGTAGAGATGACAATAAAAAAGAAGCCATAAATACAATATAGTCACTGAGGGCTATGGAGAAAAATTAGGCAGGGAAGGGGAGAACTCAATTGACCAAAAGACACATGGAATCAAAAAGAAAACTTGCTGGTTTTACATTTTTCATTTTTGTCACTGCTATAAGAAATCTGGAGACTCTATGGAACTGACAATGAGAAAGTCATGTCCTGAATTGTATCTGGTCATTTGTCGATGCATAGTTTAAAATAGATATGCTGAAAAGATCATTCATGAGTTTTTAGCTGCAACCTCAAACTATAAGTCTGTTATGTATTTTATACACAATTTTAACAATGATGTTCATGACTGAGATTTCTTTTGACCTAAATGGTCTCCCTTGGTAGATTCTTAAAGACTTCATGATTAGGAACAAAGAGCTTCATGAATTGTATGTAGTTCTAGTTCTTTAAGACATTTCTTATTGTACTCTTTAAGTTATAAAAAAACAGGACATTGATTTTTTTTTTGAAAATAGAAAAATATCCTCCTCAAGATTGGCTGTGTATAGGGTATGCAAGTGATTGCCTATGAAGATTTGCAGAAGCTCAAGAAAGGAGCCTTGTGCCTTTCCATTGTTATTTTAGCATTCCAGAAAATTTATATTATCAGTAAATTCTTTGGATTATATCTTTGCAAATCTTAATTGAGCTGAACATATGAATTTGACTGGTAATTTTTCTAGGAGAAAATAACATTCTAAGGGAATAAGGTAAAGAAAACGAGGTATCGAAGGACAGATTTGAGTGTAAGGTGAGTTTAGGGTCTGAGCGTAGGATTTAGGATGTTGTGTATTACTCCAAAGCAAGTGGGAGACACCGATTTTGAAGGACAATTTCTGGCTACTCAAAAAATTTTTCTAGTGCTTGCTCATTTCTTGCTATACAGAAAAGAAAATTATAATTTCATCCTCCCTTTTCAACTTAAAAAAATGCCTTAAAAGAATAGCTCCATTACTCACAAAGTCACTTTCATTGAAAAACAGATCTTGCTCACTCCAAGCATCTCAAGATAGATGTAATGTAAACATTTGATTTATTGATAGATACACAGGGAACCGTGGTCTAATCACTTGAGAAGTATTTTGTCATAGTGCTATGAATAATTCACATGGTCAAATTTTAAACACAACATTAGAAAATAACAATCATGCTCTGGAGATATTGTTTTAAGTGAAATGAACAGATGGTACAGTTTAATAAAATAGTTCTATATAAAAAGCACTAAATGGAAGGAATGCTATACTCAGACATATCTGTGGTATCTCTGCACTGGGAAATATGGCAAAAATTACCATGTTTAACTTGGTTCTCTGCCATTCACTAGGAGTTTATTTATAAAACAATTTCATTCTGAAAGTAATTATAAACCTCTAACTCTTCCTCTTGTTTTGTGATTTTTAATTCTAGGTGACATGTGGAAGAAAACTTTGCTATATTTCATGATACCATTTGCTTTTGTCTCATTATTTATTTTGTTAATAACTTTTCTGCTTATGTGTAAGCAAAAAGCTTTACTTAAAAAGGTAAGTTGTAAAACATTATAATGTTTAGTCTGAGTCTGAGTAGATAAAAATACTTTGCACTTAGAAAACATGGAAATACATTTTTTAGTTTTTTGCCTGCATACTGTAGATATACACTTGATATTGTATTGATTATGAGATTTTCAGAAAAGATAGTAATTAAAAAAATAACCCTGAAAGGCAACATTTTTGGGCAGATTTACTTTTTTTCCCCTTTGTATGCTGTATGATGGGGGTCACATTTCATTCTTTTTCCATGTGAGTATCCCATTATTGCAGCACCTTCTGTTGAAATTTTTTTTTTGGTGGGGGGTGTGGGAAGTGCATGGCTGGGAATCAAACCCAGGTCTCCCACATGGCAAGTGATAATTCTACCACTGAACTACCACTGCACCCCCTAGATTTACCTTTGTGTTTGTAAATTAAAAAATAATGCTTGATATTCTCAAAGGCGGTGTGGACAACCAAAGCTATAGGCTGAGCCCACAGTCTTGGGGTTTCTTCATGTGAAACTTAATCCCACGAAGGATAGGTCAAGTCTACTTAAAATTTAGGGCTAAGAGTCACCCCCAAGAGAGCCTCTTTTGTTGCTTAGATGTGGCCTCTCTCTTCAGCCAACACAATGAGCAGTCTCACCACCCTCTCCCGTAATAATAATAATAATAATAATAATAATAATAATAATAATAATGCTTTAGGACTTGAAATATATTATCTCTAGATTAAGGAATAGCATAAGAAATGAGTTTACAGGAGAAAAATAAGATTGAAGAAAGGAAAGAGTGACTTAAAATAGACATCAACTGGAGCATAATATTAGTGTGACACAGGCAAAAGATCACATAAAAATTATAAAACATGGTGCCTGTCTTCCAAGAGTTCACATTCTAGTTGGGGAAGACAAGATACATACAAAAAGTATAACCAGCATTATGAGATGATTTTTAGATGATTTCTATTTGAGTGGTACAGATAATGTTACAGAATTTCAGAGGATAAAGAGATCACTGTAAGTTGGTGGGCTTTAAGGAGTTGTAAATTCTAGAAAAATATCTTCATCCAAGTCCTTATTAGAGATAAAGAGAAATGTGTATGTATGTGAAACACCTCACTTTCTCTGCTGAATGCTTTTTGCCTGTTTTTCTGAGTTATTAAACCTCAGGGAAATAGCTTGTGTTATTTAAGACTACTTGTTGATAATGGAGCTCTTTTTAAATTTCAGCTTTTTGATTTGAAAAAAGAAGTTTTTTCTCATCAAGAGATACACTGTTGATTTACCAGTTTTCAGTCATATGGCCAAATAATGTTGAGTATGAGATATTAAAATGATTCTTTCCTCAAAATGTTGAATATATTTATTTCAAAATATTGTTTTATTTAAATATGTTTTAGAGTACTTAAACCCTCAGCTTGTAGTAAATTTACTAGATTTCATTAACAGTTTTTTTCCTCATAAATTCATGGTGAGATTGCTGCATGAAAGGAAGTCTAGGGATGGGTCTGATTCTATTGAAAGATGTATTAATAAAACAATATGATTTTATAACATGCACCAAGCATAGAGATATTGCCAAGTCTTGAACGATGGGATTCTTGTTTGTTAAAATTGCACTTAAGGTGAAAGTCTTCACCATGAATAAGATTGTTTGGCTTTAAAAGAATCCCATGGAGAGGATTAATAGGAGATAAATTTTGAGTACATCCATGTATGAACTTCACATTTCAGGAAAGAAAAAACTGGGAGGAATGTGTTGTTTAAAAGACTGAAAAAAATGAAATTACTTCATATTTGGAAATTCAAAAGTCACAACAACACAGTAAACCTTGGGAGTTTCTGTTACCAGTCTGTAAGCAGTACTTCTTACTCTGTTCATTCTGATGGTTTGATTTTTTGGTTCAGGAACCAAAAGGAACAAGTCTTTGAAATTAGTAATAAGCCTTTTCAAGACCACACCCAACCTTTAGACTAATTGCCAATTGACTTCTAGGAGAGAATGTGGCCACCTATGCATAGATATGCATAGAGAGTTGCTTTAGAATTTAGGGAACAGTGAATTACAGAGTACAACCAAGGGCCGTATTATTCAGAGCAGCTCTATACTGTGGTTCACAGACTGAAAGTGTGGACATCACCCGTTTGTTAGAAATGCAGAATTTTAGTCCCCTGACTTGGGCCTACTGTATCACAATCTGCATTTTTATCAACATCCCCAGGTGATTCATTTGCACATTCAATTTTTAAAGCAATGAAAATGACTGAAATAATGTAAATGGAGAGACAAGCCTAAGAGTCTAAATAACTACAGCTGTGACTATCATCTCTAGGAAAGGAAAAAAAGAGCTAAAATAAACTGAAAATCATGTTTCATTATCACTTATAGTCAATTATAGTATACGCTATTTTCCTAAGTTGAACCCTTTGTTAATTATTAAAATCTCTGTGATAATATGAATTAAGATATAACAGGATTGGCAATTGTTTTTTAAACCCAGGCTTGCTTAAATTCTTTTTAGCACATTGAATGTTGTTGGAAAGGAAGAAAGGACATGGAGGTAAGAGTTCAAGTCTTGCCAAGGAAACAGCAGGCAACCCAATCCTGGGAGGTTGAAATGAGCCTTAGAAATTTAGTATTCTAATTCCCCTTTTCAAAGTTTGCATAACAAGCTGGACTAATCCTGCATTAGTAGCATTCCTAGAATCACTGAAATAAATTTAGAAGCCCCAAACAAATCATCCTATCAAAATGGATATGACACCTGATAGCACCAAATGTAGACAGAATTGGACCTTGCCAAAGGACCCGTAGAACTTCTGATACGTTAGCTGTGGAGGTTTATTGATTCTTCAATGTTACGCTAAATTTTATGCAATTGAACTTCTGATACATTTCTTTTTTTTTGCCTTATGAAGGAGTTTTAGTGTATTGAATATTTCCCAAATGCTTGGTATACAGATGATGCCCTGAGTTAGGGCCCACCATTTGCCTTCTGCCATGCAGGGTTACTCTTGTCTCTCACTTTGAAATCCCTCCCCCAGTACCTCCCCAAATTCAACAGCTAAGAAATAATAACTTGTTGCTTCCTATGAAATGGAGCTCGAAGGATATTAAGGAATGATGAGAAAGAAAGAATAAAAGAAAGAATGAAAGAAAGAATAAAAGACAAACAAAGATGGGTTCAGGGAGTCTGAAGCTCAGCGATAACAGACCAGAGACATCAGACAACTTTATTCTTAATTGGTTCCTGCTTATATACTGCAGGATTCATGTGACAGAGTATGCATGCACTTGGTGAGAATACAGAGTGCTTACTTGAGATGACCACAAAGAACCTGGGGCTAAGACAAAACAAACTTTTTCTCTTTCCTCCAGACTGTTCTCCATTAAGCAAATTACTATCTCCTCAATTTCTTGCTGCTACTTTGACGCCAGCTGCTCCCAACAAATTCTGCAGGTCTTGTTCTAACCCTTGGCTCCTAAATTTCCCCCTTTTTATTAGCTGAGGTGACTGTGTCTGTCTTAGGTTGCCCTTAAGCTCTGAAGGAAGGGTCTTACCCCTCATTGGCCACCAGTCAAGCTCTCTGATTTTGATTCAGGAGGGAGCCAAGAGTTTTTGCAAGAATCACATGGTTAGCATGGTTTTGCTTAGTGACTGTGTCTGTCTTAGGTTGCCCTTAAGCTCTGAAGGAAGAGTCTTACCCATCATTGGCTACCAGTCAAGCTTTCTGACTTTGATTATTTGTTTAAACACAGCTGAGGAGGAAGAGAAAAAACAGTCCCAGACCTAAGCCTATAGTAGTCAAAAAGTGAGGTAAATTATACATTTGATTTTCAATATGAACCAATGTAATTTCTATATCATTTAATCTATTATTATTTGTTCATCAATATGAGATTGATTATGCCACAGCTCCCTGGCATTTTTATGCCATTCTCTAACATAATTCTGCATCTGTATTGTTTGATGTAATGTAGTTCCAGCCACTGCAGCCGCAATGATAATTCCAGTGATTTCAATGACAGCTGCAACAATGAGTCCAGTCAGTTTCCCAGTCCTTTTTAGATATTCTTTTGCCAAAATGGATCAGGACTTGTATTTCTGGAGAGGATCATCAAGGTCTTGACATCTGCACTGGCAGCCAAACACCTCCTCTTCTCCTTGCTGCCACAATAGTCCCACCTCCTGCAACACAAGTGCTTAGAGACAAGTGAACAGAGAATAATTCTTGCAATTCCCAGGAAAACTTTCCACAAATTTCTCTGACTAATGTATTTATCATCCCATGGATTTGGCACAAACCATCCTCTAAGTATTAAACTCTGATTTAGCTTGCCTGTCCATATAGTCTCAGTTATCTTTAACCCCATAGGGGTATCTTACAATTCCATTGGAATCATTAATTATGATAACTGCTCAATCCATATGACATAACTGCCATCCATTCCAACTTTCTTTCCCATCTAACAGGCAAGTATCCTTGTTTCCATAGAGTTATGCATACAGGTCTTTCTAAAAATGGAGGAATTAAATTTGACACCAGTTTTTCTTCTTACTGGACCTGGGAATCCTAAACTTGTATTCAGATTATTTTGGTAAAGTTGGATTGGCCTATGTTAGGGCTCACAGATTCTTGCAATTCCCAATAAGTATAAATATGTCCTATAATGTAGTCATTTTAGTCATTTTCGTCTGGGTCGACATGTCTGGGTTTTATTCTCTTCGAGGGAATCCAAACTGAGGTTCTGTCATCTGTAATGTCAAGAGCAAATCCCCTACCCCACACCTTTACCATTCCTGATTTCCATAAGTCATCTTTAACATCTTTCCAATAGATTGGCTGCAGCTGCAGTTCTGTTTGGGTTGTATCATTTTTCTTTTCCAAATTACTAAAATGTTGTTCTGCAGGAGTCTGTGATGAATTATCATAAATGTTTAAAAAATTTAAAGTAAATAGTGCCTTTGCTAATTGATCTTTAGGTGTACTTATTTTCATAACATCTTCCTGATCATCATCTCCCACTTTTTGTTTCAAGAGCATAGACTTTAGTGTCTGGTTTGCTCGTTCAATAATTCCTTGTCCTGAAGGATTATGTGGGATTCCTGTGATATGAGTAATATTAAGAGTAGTATAAAATTTATGAAATTGTTTTCCTGTATAAGCAGGACCATTGTCCATTTTAATAGATTGAGGGCATCTCATAACAGCAAAAGCATTAAGTAAATGTGATCTAACATGGCAGAAATGCTCTCCAGATTGTGCAGTAGCCCAGATGAAATGAGAACAAGTGTCTATGATAACATGTACATACTGCATTTTACCAAAATGTGAAATATGAGTCACATCCATTTGCCATAATTCATTTGCTTTTTGACCTCGAGGATTAACCCCTGATGCAAATGGGAGTGCATTTAAAGGTCCACAGGTTGGACAAGTCCTAACAATGTCCTGAGCTTGCTGTTTAGATAGAGATGGAAATTTCTTTCACAGCCCTTTGCTATTAATATGAGTCAATTTGTGAAATGTTGTGGGATCTTGAATTACCCCCACAAGAGTATCTGCTTGCTGATTTTGTAATGACAGAGGACCCGGAAAATTAGTATGAGCTCTTATATGCATGATAAAAAGGGGATTAATTTGACTCCTGATTAATGTTTGTAAATGTAAAAACATTCAGGACAATTCATCTCCTTCAAACAAAGAAGCTGTCTCAATGTGAGTAACTGTTTGGCAAACATATTCAGAATCAAAAACAATATTAAGAGATTGTGGAAAACTGCAATACTTGAATTACAGCTGCTAATTCAGTGCACTGGGCTGAGGTGTAAGGCATTTTCCAACATTTGTTTTCCCCTGGGGCGACATATGCAGCCTGCCCATTACTACTACCATCAGTAAAGATGGTAATGACTCCCTCCAGTGGGGAGGCCAGAACTATTTTAGGCAAGATCCATTGTGTTCTTTTTAGAAATTGTAAAAGTTTTGACATAGGCAAATGATTATCAATTTGTCCTTTAAAGTCACTTAGTGCTATTTGCCAAGAGGTACTGAAGATAATAGACTTTGAACCTCTTCCTTATGCGATTAGGATCATGACCTCTTAATTGATAATAGCTTTGGCGACCTTTGGCTATTAAAGAAATGATTTTTTTGCAGATATGTATGTAAGCATTTTTGTTTATTGTTTGGTAAAAAAATCCATTCTAAAACACCATCTTGCCAAAATAGCTCTGTAGGAGATTGCAAGGTAAAGAAAATAATAAAATCAACAGGCTTTTCTAGATCTATTTGAACAAGCTGTCCTTCCTGGATGCGTTGTTCAATTAATTGTAATTCTCGTTCAGCTGCAGCTGTTAACTGCCTTTTGCTTAATAAATCAGAATCTCCTTGTAAAATATCAAACAAGTTCTGTAACATATAATTAGGAATCCCTAAAGTGGGTCTAATCCAATTAATATCTCCTAACAGTTTTTGAAAATCATTTAAAGTTTGTAAATTATCCCATCTTAATTGTATTTTTTGAGGAATTATTTTATTTGCAGCTATTTGCATTCCTAAGTATAGGTAAGGCTCAGTCTTTTGAATCTTTTCTGGAGCTATTTGCAGTCCATATTGAGGTAAAATCTTTGTAATTATGTATCCCATCTTAAGTCATTTATTTACTGTCCTTTTCCCTTGCCTCAGGTTCACACTTCTGTATTTCTATTTTGAAGATTTCTTCAGATCTTCTAGCATAGTCTCCATATCCTCATTTTGTTTGTTCTTTCTCTCCTTTAATTACTCCAAATATTCTCTCAATCTTCCTATCTTATTTTTTGAGAAATCGCGCCTTTTTTTTTTTTGAAGACGCTTTTTTAGCCTCTTTTTTCCGAACTAGAGTTACCTTTTCCCTGGCTGTGTCATCATTATGCTATTAACTATTTCCATTTACTATTTTTTTCCTAACCACAAGAACCTAGTTTCTTTATTTTTCCTAAACTCCCTTCTGTTATTGCCCCATGTGGCCTCACTGTATTGTTATGGAAAAATGTTTTCAGCTCAGAAATTTCTTCACACCTTTTCCCTAAATGTCTCCCATCTCACTATAGGGAGTTTGCTTTAGGCTCTTCTCCGCTTTATCCACAAAATCTTTTTCTTCAAAATACAAATACTCTTGAACTTTATCAGAACCTTATTTTTGTATTGGCACCCTAACAACGTTTTCAACACACAAACTTACAAACATACACACATACATACTCCTCCAGCCGCCTATTGTGATTACCCATTACCCTGATGCTCCAAGGATAATGCTTACTTACCAATATGACTCGAGTCCTCTTCTATCAGCTGGACACATGTCCCTCTAATGGAGACTTTTCCTTGGTTCCTTAATATTGTTTTGGAGTCTCCTTCTTTGAGCCCCACGTTGGGCACCAAATGTTGCTTTCTCTGAAATGGAGCTCAAAGGATATTAAGGAATGATGAGAAAGAAAGAATGAAAGAAAGAATAAAAGACAAACAAAGATGGGTTCAGGGGGTCTGAAGCTCAGCGATAACAGACCAGAGACATCAGTCAACTTTATTCTTAATTGGTTCCTGCTTATATGCTGCAGGATTCACGTGACAAAGAGTATGCATGCACCTGGTGAGAATACAGAGTGCTTACTTAAGATGACCACAAAGAACCTGGGGCTAAGACAAAACAAACTTTCTCTCTTTCCCCCAGACTGTTCTCCATTAAGCAAATTACTATCTCCTCAATTTCTTGCCACTACTTTGATGCCAGCTGCTCCCAACAAACTCTGCAGGTCTTGTTTTAACCCTTGGCTCCTACAATACCTGGCAAAGAACATATCTTCTAGGACCCCACACTAGGGCTAAAAGCAACAGGGATGGCTGGACGGGTGTGTGACCTGTGGAGTCATACAGGGCCCCATGCTTGGAAGGGCCCCAAACATTGTTTAATGCTCTGTTGTTACCATCTTGTAATTCTTGATAATTTTTGAAGAAGGGGTTCATATTTCATTTTCCTCTGGACCCCACTGATTATGTAACCACTCCTGATAGCCAGCATCAGTTATGATTAGCCTATGCTCAGGATATGCCATTAAAACATTTTGAAAGTCATCCTTGTTTTTTTATTGGTAAATAAATTATTGGAACTTTAGAAATCACTCTAACCTCATAAATATCCATCTTTACACCCATCCTTCAGTCCAGTTCAATATTTCTTGCACACACACAATATGCCAGACACTATGCTTATCACTAGATATTCAGCTATTGGGCCTGGGTGACACATTTATCTGCTTCAAAGGGAGAAAAACAACATTTATCAAGAGTCTGTGATGAGGCAGTTTCCATGCTAGGTGCGTTATGTATACTATATGTATGTTTAATTTCATGTGTCAACTTTCTAGTTATTTGGTCAAGCAAGCACTGGCCTAATTGGTACTGTGGGGGTATTTTGTAGGTGTATTTGCATTTATAAACAGTTGATTGCATCTATGACTGCTTGTATCTACAACCAACAAAAAAGACATTGAGTTTAGCAATATGGGGAATCTTCTTATCCAGTCAGTTGGAGTTATTGAAAGCCAGAACTGAGTACAGGATTCAGAGGTCAGAAAGAAGAATTTCTGCTTCAACTTCAGTCATCCAGCTTCCCCTGGGGAACTCTGATTCAACTTAAGCTTCACCATCAGAGTTTCCAGCTTAGAACCTCCCCAACAGAGTTCAGATCTGCCAGCTCCATGGTCATGTGGCC